>PVLC010045979.1:0-11586 GCA_004027655.1 Graphiurus murinus | reverse complement strand
GAGGCCTGGATGGGTTGCCTAGCAACAGTGTTCCTGGCTCCTTTTCAAATGCCATTCAAGCTGCTTGGGGCCTCTTGTCGGCTCCTACCCTGGTTTTGTTTTGTTTCTTCCTTCAGAGCTGTCCTCCACAGGCCTGTTAAGCAAACTCCACCTGATTAGAAATGCTCCTGGGGGCTGGGAGCTATAAGTTAGGAGCAGCGGACCAGAGAATATCTTAGATAGTTCTTCTCTGGATTGTTCTTCCCGAGGGGAGGACAGTGGTGGTTGGGAATTCAGAGTCTAGAGCCAGACCTGAGTTCAAATTCCAGGACCCACACTCATAAGATGTGTAATCTTGGGTGAGTTTTTAAACCTCTCAATGCTTTATTTCTCAATCAGTGAAATAGAGGAAAAAAAATCACAGCAACTACGTTCTCAGGACAGTGAGAGAGTATTGGTATGTTTTGGGGGACGTTCCTTACATGCACACTCAGCCCTGAGCTCAGGATCAGCAGAAGTGGGGGATCCCCAATTCCTGCTTACTCTTCTGCAGGATTCTTCTCATACTTTCCAGCTCCCAGGGTCTCCTTTTTGAGGTTCTTTGGCTAGAAAGATGGTCTTTCTCTCTGAATTATATAGATTGAAGCAGGAAAAAAGTGAGAGAAATAAGGAATCCCCCTAACTTTGCACAATGGGCATCTTTCTTTGGTTCCTGTATGTAGATAAATGGGACGTATCTCAGAGTATGATATGCCTGCACCATGGCCACATTTGGCAATAGTGGTGTCATGGGGCAGGGACTGGCCTCCAGACAGGGATATCAAAGCAGAAAGAGAAGAAGAAATACCTCTGGGTTCTTTCTACACTCTCCAGTTCTCAGGGAGCCCTTCCGCAGACAGGCTTTCCTCAGAATTTTGCTTTCTATCAGGGCACATTTCCTTGATTTGGTTTGTTCTTGGTTCAAACCCATCATAAAATGCAAGGCACAGAAACCAAGAAATTCACAACTGTGTTGGTTGTTTTTTAAGTTTTAACTTCCTTTCCTAACCAACCTATTATGATTTCCTCTAATTTTTTTTTTTTTTGTACTGGGGATTGAACCCAGGGGCATTCTACCTATGAGCTATACTCTCAGTCCTATTTTTTATTCTTTATTTTGAAACAAGGTCTCACTAAGTTACAGAGGGACTCACTCTAATTTTTTAGAGCCCTCAGGTAGTTGCTTTTGTATTTGGCTTAGAGGTTTTTTTTTTTTTTTAATTTCTAATTAGTAGGAAAGACAGGCTACAGCAAGCTTATTCCATCTTGCCTCTAGTCAGAGCATTATAAAATCACTTTATTGTAAGATAATTTTAGGTTTACCAAAGTGTTGCAAAGATAATACAGAGAGTTCTTATATACCTTTGCCTAGTTTCCATTTATAATCTTATACAATCATGGTACATTAATCAAAACTAAAAAAAAATGTTGAATTAACTATATTAACTACAGACTTTTTTGGGTTTCTTTACTTTTTCCACTAATGTCTTTTTTTCTGATCCAGGATACCATTTAGTTGTCCTGTCTTCTTAGCCTCCCCTGAACTCTGATAGTTCCCAAATTTTTCTTTGATTTACATGACCTTGATAATTTTTTGTGTATGGTACTGGTGATTGAACCCAGGGGTGTTCTACCTTTGAGCTACATCCCCAGCCCTATTTGAAACAGTATCTTGCTAAATTACCATGTGCTGGCCTTGAACCTGAGATCCCCTGTCTCAGCCTCCCAAATGCTGGGAGTATAGGAGCTACCTGTAACTCAGTCCACCACCACTCCCAGCTGACCTTGACACTTTGGAAGAGTAGAAGTTAGATATTTTATAGAATGCCCCTCAGTTTGGGTTTATCTGATGTGTTCTCACTCACACACCAACATTGGATTTTGGGAAGAATTCCACAGAGAGGAGATACCTTCCTCATCTCATAGTATCAGCAGACACGTGATACCAATACGACTCCTCCTTGGTGATATTAACCTTGATTAGTTTGTGAAGGTTATATTTGGCAAGTTTCTCCACTATGATGCTACCATATTTCTCCTTCCACATACAAGTTGTTAGAAGTGAGTCTCTACATTCAAACTACACCCAAGGGGAGGGGAATTAAATACCATCTGGAGAACAGGATACCAAAGTATTTGTGATGGGTTGTTAAAACCACCACAATAATTAGTAAATTTGGGCATAAGTACTTTGAAACTGTTCCCTCCCTTAAAAATTCACCTTTGAATTTGATCACTTATCAAAGCATTCTGCCTCCAGCAATTATTACTGGGGTGTTTAAATGGTGATTTTCTATTTCATTAATTCCTTCTCCATTTATTCATTAAATTTCTCTGTGAGGAAGCTTCATACCTTCTTTCCCATGTATGTACTTAATTCAATCATTTATATCAGAATACACTCATGGATACTTATTCTTTAGGCTATAATCCAAATTATTATTTATTTTGGGGCTCAAATTGTTCTAGCTTTGTCTGTTGAGAGCTTTTTCAGTCTGGCTCCTGCATCCCTTTGATGAGTTTTTTTTCCACCCTAGAATCAGCTATTTCTCCAAGCAACATACTTTTCTCCTTTCTTTGGAGAAAGATGTTCTTGGCTTTCTCAGTGAGCTAGGAAAGACATACATAGGAAATACATGTACTAACACATGTGTGGGCATAGAATTTTGCTCAGAACTCACCAATAAAGAGATTTCCTGCAAGGGGTCGCCATCTACTTTGTTTATGGCTGTTTGTGTAAGCTTTAAGAGCAGAGTTTATGCCCAAAGCATTTTATATCCAATATGGTACCTAGGACATAACAGTGAGAGAGAGAGAGAGAGAGAGAGAGAGAGAGAGAGAGAGAGAGAGAGGGAGTGTGTGTTAAGGCATTTGTATATCCAACTTGGTACCTAGGACATAGGTACTGTGTGTTGGCAGGGTATTGTGTTTGAACCCAAGGGCAATCTACCACTAAGTTATACCCTCAGTCCTTTTTATTTTGAAATAGAGTCTTGCTAAGTTATGGTGCACTGGCCTCAAACCTGCCATCTTCCTGTCTCAGCCTCCCAAGTACTGGGATTATAGGTGTGTACCACCATGTCAGGCTCAGTGAATATTCATTTTTTGCAAGAATTAATTTTGTGAATCATGGGCCTTGTGATTATATTTCTTTCTTCTTTCTTCCTCTCTCCCTCCCTCCCTCCCCCTTTCTGTGGTAAAAGCCATAGGTGTTGGTCTGAGGGATGATATTTAAAGTTATTAAAATAAAAACCTGTGCCATTTGAAGGGCGATCCTACTCATGTAGAACAAGTCGGGCCTTGACAATGCTGGAAGCATGAAGGGTTCCTACATTGTTAGTGAAACAGCTGCTGTTTGGAGAACTCTGACTGGCTGTTTGGCAGGGGACAAGCTGTGCTTCTGTGTGAGTTTCCCATATTTAGTTCTCCCACAGATGCCCTAGGCTAGTGCTTCATCGGCCCTGCCCCCACAGGCCTGGCCCTCTTGTCTCAGGCCTGGTCCTCCTGCCTCAGGTCCTGATTAACCAGCCACTTTCATGCTAAATTGTTTTGTTTTCACCAGGGTATTCATCCTATGTTCCCTGAATTTGGTCATAATTTATTGACACAGGAAGGTTGTCTACCTGTCTGCTTGATTTCTTATTTGCAGGCCTGTTTTTAGCTTCTGGTTTTCTCCAGGGCCTTCTAGATGGGCTCTAGACTGTCTCTGTGCCTGGTTGTGATGTCTCTGCTTCCTCCCCCACCCACCTTCTCCTGCTCCTGGGTTGGTATTAGGAGAGGGGTGGTCAACAAGCAAATGCTCAGCCTTTCCCCTGGGGTGCATATGAGCGTGGGGAAAGGTATGGCTGGAGTGGCTTCAGCTGACAGCTTGGAGAAGGGTTCTCAACCCGGACAGTCGCTTTCCCTTCCTGCCGGACTTACCTTCTATCTGCTAAGAGGCTAAGTAGTATACCGATCCCAATACCCTACGCTGGGCACAGGAACCTGCTAGTGCAGAATCAGCTACTGTTTGATGTGCTTGAACTGGGCCCAGCAGCTGCCAGGGAGCCAGGCAGGCAGAGTGGCTCCTGCTGTGTACCACAGAATCCTATAGGATGCTGTGAGACGTGGCCTGGAATTTGCTCTGGTGGTTGTTCTCTAAGGGCATCTGTAAGAAGCCAAAGCACAGCCCTCCCCAGCACACTTTTAACAAATGATTGGGAGAGAGTGAATTTTCCAGAGAGGCAGAGGGGGAGTCCAGAGGAAGAATGGGCCTGGGGAGATGGGGTCAGATATGACAAGGAGGTGGAAGAGGCATGCGAATCTTCCCAGAACCTGGAGACGAGAGTCAGACGAGCTCCAGAGCAGGAGCTGAGAGTCACACCCAGAGGATCAGCGAGGATCGGCGATGACATGGCATCTTTGTTGCTGGTGTTCACATTCTCTCTCTTCCTCTCATTCCCTCCCACTCAGAGGACTGCAGTACAGAGAGCAGCACCCTGTTCATACCCTGAATGTCGCCAATGGAAACAGGAGGGATTCCTGTGACTATCACCTGCCCCTCTAAGGCACATGGGTGAAGTGTCTCTGGGAACTTGTGGAACAGCCAGCCTTCCTTGACATCCCCAGCCCAAGGGTTGTTTCCCAGGCAATCTCTTAGGAGCTGTGCAAAGCACTGCCTGTGTTTGTTGCTTGCGCTCCCTGGATCTCTGCAACCCTCCAGCCCACCCAGCTGTTCCAAGGAGCTGAGGGAGGCCAGCAAGCAAAGAAAGCCTCTGGGATAGGCTGTGTTGCCTTGGGGAAGGGGTGATGCTTATGTTTGAGCAATTAACTCACTATAAGTGGCTCAAGCCTGGGCTTCCTCTCTTCTGACTAAAGAGACCATTCCATGGTATTAATTTCCACTGCATAATGTTTTCCCTGAGCCTGGCTCTTAGGCCATTATTCTGAGAATACACACATGTAGCATCCAACCTCTGCCCAGACTTAGCAAACTCCTCAAGGCTGAATCATGATTTTTTAAAGGCAAATTAATTTGACAAGGTTCCAAGATACAGAGTACCCCAGGAGCTGCTGGGAAAATGCCTCACTGACCTGTTGGTAACCAGGGTGACCGTGGATTCAGGGAAAAAAGAAGATAGTAATACTTCAGGGAGCATCTCTGTGAGTGGAATTCCTAGAAGAGAAAAATGTCTATCAAATGCTACAACTTTGAAAACATTACCATTTTATGTAGACAGACAGATGCATTATATTTCTTTTTCTTGGATATCAGCCATTCAACTTAATTTTTTTTTCTCTTTGGGAAGTTAATTATCATGGACTGCTAATGCCATGATATTCTCAGTTGGCCTTTGAGATATGTGGTATTGCTCACCCACCACGAATGGGCCCAGATCACAGAGTCTGGAGTTCTTGTGTATTTTCCCTTACCTTTTCCCCTTTTCTTGTTTACTGTTAGACTGTGTGCCAGTTCTTAGGAATACCAGTATATCTGTTACTTGGAATGCACAATTTATAGCTCTTTGTCTGTTGTAAGATGGTAAAGTGGATGTAAGCTTATATGATTTTGTTTAATGTAAAAATGGTTAGATAAAAATCCTAAAGAGTTCACACAGACAACTAATAGAATTAATAAACAAGTTCAGCAATGTCACATAGTACAAAAATTAATTGTAATTCTATATATGAACAACAAAAATCCAAACATAAAGAAACAATTCCATTAACAATAACATTACAAAGAATAAGATGACTAGGAATAAATTTAACAAAAAAAGTGCAATGCATGTCATAAAAAATTATAAAATGCTACTAAGGGAAATTAGAGAAAAAGTAAGAGGAGTGACAGCCAATGTTCATGGATTAGGATACCCAATCTTAAGGTGGCAATTCTTCCTAAATTGATCTATAATTCCTAAAAATATTCCCCTTCCCTTTTTATCACAGAAAGTGATAGGCTGACCTTAAAATGCATATAGAAAAGCAAAATAGCTCAGTAGCTATTCTGTTACTCTATTAGCACAATAACAGAAAAGACCTAGGTTAGCCAAACAATTTTGAAAAAGAGAATAACAAAATTGGAGGTTTTGTGGGGTTTTTTTTCTTTCTTTCTTTCTTTTTGGTGTGTGTGTGTGTGTGTGTGTGTGTATGTGTGTGTGTGTTACTAAGGATTGAACCCGGGACATTCTACCTCTGAACTATATTCCCAGCCCTATGTTATTTTTTTGTATTAGGATCTCACTAAGTAGTGGAGGGCCTCACTAAGTTGCTGAGGCTGGCCTTGAATCTATGATCCTCCTGTCTCAGCCTCCCAAGTACTAGAATTACTTCCCAATTTCAAAACTTACTATAAAGCTACAGTGATTAAAACAGTGTTGTACTAGCATAAGGATATAGAGCAATAGAACAGAAATAAGAATCAATAAATACCTAAAACCAATTGATTTTTGACAAAGATGCCAAGGGAATTCAATAGAGAAAGGTTAGTATTTTCAACATACAAAGAGATGAATTTAGATACTCGTCCCATACAGCATACAAAAATTACTCAAAAAGAATTGTAGACTTAAATTGTAGATGCTAAAACTATTAAAGTTTTAGAAGAAACTGCAAAAGAAAAATCCTCAAGGCCTTGAGTTAGGCATATAGCTCTTGGTTATGACAGCAAAACCATGATCTGTAAGAGAAAATTATTGATAAATTGAACTTCATCAAAATTGAAAACTTTGTTTTTCAAAAGATACCTATTAAGAAAATGAAAAGAAAACCCATGTACTGGGAGAAATCCTTGCAAATTTCATCTGATAAAGAACTTGTTTTGAAAATATACAAAGAATTCTGAGAACTTAGTAAGAAAATAACTCAATTTAAAAATGGGCAAAAGACTTGAATAGACATGTCACCAGAGAAGATGTATAAATGATTACAAAGGATATGAAAAGATGCTCAACATCATTAGTCACTAGGTAGGGACATGCAAATTTAGGCCACAGTGAAATACCATTTTATACTCACTAGAATAGCTATAAATAAAAAAGATGATGAAAATAAGTGCTGGGCAAGATGCAGAGAAATGGCAACCCTCCAACATTGCTATGAGCCTGGGTAACTATACAGCCACTTTGGAAAACACCCTGACAGTTTCTTTAAAAAGTTGAACATAAGTTTACCATACTTCCTAGCAAGTCTACTCCTAAGTACCTACCAGCAGCGGCCAGGTGTAAGAGAAAGGCTGGAGCCAAGTGTCAGCAAAGGTGACCTTTGAAGCTGACCACTGGATATTGTGGTCTCTGCAAACCCAACAGTTTATGTTTCTTGCCCTCTTCTGTTTATTTATTTATTTTTCCTCCATTATGTGATCCTTCCATCTATAAATATGATAAAGATAACAGAATGTGTGGAATGTTCTCAGATCTATAGAAATATTATGCTTCCCTTTTTATAAATAGGGAGGAGAAAAGACAAAATAGATTGCATTGAAAGGGATGTATTTTGCCAGGCATCCATACCTGTAATCCTAATACTTGGGAGGCTGAGACAAGAGGATGGCAGGTTTGAGATTAGTGAATAGTAACTTAATGAGACCTTGTTTCGGAATAAAAATAAATACATCAATTAGGGCTAGGGGTGTAGCTCAGAGGTCAAGCATCCCAAGATTCAATCCTCAGTATCATGAAAAGAGAGATTTTTTGTGATGAATATGCTAATTTGATTCACTATAATAACCTTTTCACTATCTATATGTGTCCGATAACATTATGCTGTACACCTTAAATTTATGCAATATAATTTGTTTTAAAAATAAAAATAAATAAAACATGTATTTTGGGAAACTTTTGTTTTTAATTTATTTGTTCATATCACAGAGACCGTCTAGTCACCACGTGTATTTTATAGATATGGAAATTGAGACCTGGGGGGCAGGGGGAAGAACCCCTCCCCAGGTTAATATAGCTAGAAAATAGCACTGGTGAGATTCAGTCTCTACAAAGGTCAGCCAGCTCTGACCACCAGCATCAACACCATGTGGGAAGTGCAGACGGGGAGCCAAACTGGAATGATTTTATTCCTACATCTGGGTAAAAATAATTTCCCAATTTGTAGACACGTAAAAGATCACAGGCTTAAGGGTAAAAATAAAGCTTGCTTTCTGACAGAGCAGATCTTGTCAGATGAATCTAATTTCTCCTTCCCTGGGAGCTGGGCTCAGCTGTTCAGAGGAAGCAGCCTGCTGAGTGGAGACTTCTGCTGGACAGGCAGGACCCTCTGTGGTGGAGATCCCCTTGTCATCTTTGGTCCAGGTGTCTCTGGAGCTTCCCTAGTCTCTTCTGTCCCCAGGATGGGAGTCCTGTCCTAGGAAATATGGCATGGGGAATTGAAAGAAGTTACAGAGAGGCTGGGCCCAACAAAGGGCTTAACTTGCTCTTTATTTCCTTTTATTCAATTCAATGCCAGGTATTTCCCACCTTGCTTCCTTCCTCTGCCTCAAGGTAGAATCTGTCAACCTTCCCAGTAGTCTCCAAAAACCAAAGCTGTGTCTTCCTCCATGATAAAGGCAGACTACAGACAAGTTTGCAACAACAGATCTTGCAGTCCAGTCCAGTTCTAAGGAATGTAGGGAATGTTCTGACCCATTTCTTGTTTAGCCAAGGGCAAAAATTAAGAGCCATTGTGACATCTACTCTCAGTCATCTTTTACTTCATTTGGATGTGGATAGAAAAGCTTTCCACTCATCTTCCCTTTAAAAAGCAAGTGGGCATGAGTGTTGTATCAAAAGAGCAGGTTACTTTGATTTCTAAACAAAAGGATTGTTAACCACAGTTTGTGTGTGGGGGCATTCTATCTCCAAGTTAAACCCCCAGCCCTTTTTATTTCTTGTTTTGAAACAGTCTCACTAAGTTGCTGAGAGTCTCACTATGTTGTGGAGGCTGTCCTTGAACCTGTGATCCTCCTGTCTCAGCCTCCCAAGTACCGGTATTACAGGTGTGCACCATCACACCCAGCTTAACCATAGCTTTTCATATGGTCAGACGCTCCTTCTGTGGTTGCAGATCCTCGGCCATCTCCTGGATGAACTTCAAAGAGAGCAGACACAGTGTGTTTCTCCAACATGCTTTTCACTGGAAGGAAAAAACATGGGCTCATAGTATGGACTCCTGTGACACCCCTCACACGCAGAGCTGGCTGGTAATATAGCTCTGTAAGGGCGGCCGCCCTGGGCCAAGAGTGAAAGAGAGTCAAAGTATGAACGACAGCTGAGGAGTGAGGCCTTGCTCCTTGGAAGGGTTACGGGGGCACACTCGGGGGCATCCTTGCACGCTTCCTTCTCTTCACTCCTGTGCTTCCTCCATCACGTTAGGGCCCCTGCGCTGCTCCCATCCGCCCTTCTTCTCCATGGTCTCACCATTTGAGATCTCACGGGCATGAGAAGCAGTGTTTGTGAAAATGAGTCAAGTAGCAGAGGTCAGTGTGGACGGGGAGGCCAGCAAGCTCACTTTCTCAAACACTGCTTCTAGTCCAGCAGGTCTCAGGGACAGTGTCTCTCGGTGGCCATCAAGTCCAGACCTTGCCTTTCAGGGGTCCCCAAGGCCTGGCCCAGCCCCACAGCCCTGGGTTATTTTTCTGAGTCCATGCTGAGCTCCAGGCAGGCAGGTGCGCTCTGTCCCTGGCAGGATAAGCGCCACTCTTACCTGTGCTCCTGAGTACCCTCGCCTGGGACATCCTCCTTCTCCTTCCCACCTGACTACCACAGTGTGCTCGGACCTTCAGGCCCAGGTGTTACTCACCAAGTCGTTTAGTTTACACTAGGGGTGGGCCATGCTGCTCACCGTAGGAACGACGACAGATTATGCAGCACTGACTGTGTCCACCAGTGTGGCGGAGTGGTTAAGACAACAGTTTCCGTCCTGGGTTCTAATTCTGGTTCTGTCATTTACCAGCTGGTGACCTGTCCCAGCTCCTTAATGTCTCAATGACTCAGTTTCCCCCGTTATACACTGAGGAGGGTACTTATGTCAACCTCATAGAGTTCATCTATGTACTACTTTACCCGGAATATAATAGGTATGTTATCACTGTATAATCATTTAAATTTATTATTTATAATATTTAAAACAGCACAGAAACATGAGAATTCTTATTTTTGTTTCACAGATAAGGGAAGTGAAGCTCAGAGAAGTTACCGTTCAAGGTCACACAGCTAGTATGTAGTGCTGCTAGAATTTTAGCTCTGGTCTGCCTGCTTGAAGCGAATCATGGGCTCAGAAAACTAGAATTGACCAAATCTAGCACAGATTTCTATAGCACACAGGGCTATTTCCACAATGCTTAATGCCAGAATGTCTGCTGAGTCTTCCCCACAGGTGTGCTTGCTGATCTCCCCAGATTTAAGCCACCGAGGACAGGGCTGTTTCTTACCCACCGTGCAGCCGAGCAGTGATTGCTGGAGAGGTTTCGGGACAGGAGTGCGCGCCTGTGAGCCTAAGCATGATTAACTGTGGGCAGATGCCTGTGCAAGGCAGGAGACGGGAAGGTTTCTGCCGCTGGAAGGGCCAGGTTCCACCTGTCCAGTCCCCATAGATTGTCCCATTGGTCAAAGATTCTGGGACAGGATCCTGCCAGGGCCTCTGAGACCTTCTTATCCATGGAATCACATAAAATCTCTTCAGCAGCCATAGAACACAGATGTTGGTCAGAATGGACATCTGGGTATCCGCCCTGCTGGTCAGAGTTGCTACACCCCCTGGCCTCTCTGAACTCTCCCAACATTCCGGCCTCTTGTATTCTTTTAGGTGTCAGTCATGGGGTGTAGTCACAGGAGAGGGAAGCCAGGAGAGGGACCAAAAGAAAGTATATAACTTCCAGGTCCTAGAGAGACAGAGAAGGGGTCACATGGGAAGGAGCACCAAGGGACTGGTGGGGAGAAGAGAGGGGATGAGGATCCAGGCTCAGTGTCCTTCAGGGTCAGGGTGGGGTACATGAACACAGGTGTGGGAGATTTCACTGGTGCACTTGTGTTACTAGGTCATGGTCAGGGGAGGGTAAGAAGAGAAGGCGCCCCCCTTTTACCACCCCATGCACCTGGTTGCCCATGTGGGGTGCTCACAGCCTGTTTATGGGATTTATCATGGCAGCAGGAAAATCTGAACTTAAAGTTTTTAACATCTGGTGCCATGTTGCTTACCCACCAGGGGCAAGTGACTGATAACAGTACTAGTACCTTAAAGCGACAGCAAAACTAGGCATGGTGGGGCACACCTGTAATCTCAGTACTTAGGAGGCTGAGACAGGAGGATTGCAGGTTCAAGGACAGCCTCAGCAAGTAGTGAAACTCTCATCAACCTAGGGAGCCACTTTTCAAAATTAAAAATAAAAATAAGGCTGGGGGTGTAGTTCAGAGGCAAAAGGCCCCTGGGTTCAATCCCTAGTACCACATTAAAAAAAAAAAAAAAAAAAAAAAGCTATAGCAAGACTGAGTGAGAAAGTCACTTTCCCAGGGTCAGGTTCCCAGGCGCACTCTTCCCTTAAGAGGTCCCTCAGGAGTGTCACTTCATGATAGTAAAATGGCTGCTACACTTCCAGACATC
>PVLC010045978.1:0-12160 GCA_004027655.1 Graphiurus murinus | reverse complement strand
TATAAAACGAAGAGGATGATAACAGTACCTGTATCAGAAGATTTCTGGAGGATTAAATGAGCTAATACACAGAAACTACCTGGCGCATGGCTTATCCTAGTGAGGAGTTAGCTATTACTGTCATCCTAGACCACAAATCAGGTTTCTTGTTTCTCAGTCTTTTTCCCAGTAGGTCATACAGAGTCATGCATCACTTAATGATGGAGATATGTTATGAAAAATGCATCATGAGGTGATTTCATTGTACAAACATCATAGAATATACTTACACAAACCTAGATGACATAGCCTGCTACAAGCCTAGGCTTGTATATATATATATATATATATAGCTATATATATATATAGCTCATAGGGCCATGGCAGAGCAACACAAGATTAAATTAAGCACAAGAGAAAATGATGCAATCAAGAGACAGCACAAGATGTATGAGATTGCTGCTTATGGTAAACTTTTTTTTAAGTAGGAGTACATTCTAAAATTAGTATAGTAAATACGTAAACCAGTAACAGCCATTTACTATCAAGCACTGTGTACTGTACATAATTGTATATGCTATGCTTTCATACTACTGGCAGCGCCGTAGGTTTGTTTGTACCCACATCATCACAAACGTGTGAGTAATGCATTGCACTAGCACACTGCAATAGCTACAACATCACTAGGTAAGTGTTTCAGCTCCATTATGATCTTATGGGACCACTATCACATGTGTGGTCCCTCATTGACCAAAACATTGTTATGCAGCACATGACTCTAGTTGTACTTATATGACATATGAGGGTTTCTCCAAAATAAAAGAATTCCATATCATATTCCTACAACCTTGAATATTATTAACACTGAGCCCTTGGTCAAAATGATTATATTTCTGCCACCTCTGCAAAGTTCAAATAGCCAGTATGCTCTAATACTAATGACTTACTCTCTAGCTAAAACAAAGTAGGTCTCTACCTTTCTTCTGCCCACTCCTCCAGGTGCTTAATAAGCAGGTGGTTTTCAGTTCCCATAGGCCAATGACAGCCTCCACAGTCAAAGACATTTGCAGGTCTTAGCCCCTTGCTTCCTGCCCACTAGAAGTCTGGGTATGTGTCTGCTATAGAAAAGCTATTTCCCTCAGCTGGGTGCAGTGAATGCCGATAATCCTAGTACTTGTGAGGCTGAGACAGGAGGATGGCAGTTTCATGGACAGCCTCAGCAACTCAAGCAAGAACCTTGGCAAGTTAGCAAGACCCTATTTCAAAATAAAAAATAAAATAAGGTTGCAGATGTAGCTTGGAGGTAGAGTGCCCCTGGGTTCAATCTCCAGTACAAAAATAAAATAATTTACCAAGTATGGTGACACACGCCTATAATCTCAGTACTTGGGAAGTTCAGACAGGAGGATCAAAGATTTGAGGCCAGCCTCAGCAACTCAGCCAAACCCTCAGCAACTTAGCAAGACTCTGTTTCAAAATTAAAAATAAAAAGGGCAGGAGGTATGGCTGGGAGGTAGAATGCCCCTGGGTTCAATCCTCAATACAAAACAAATAGAAGGAGGAAGGAAGGAAGAGGAAGGAAGGAAGGGAGGGAGGGAGGGAGGGAAGGAAGGGCAGGCGGGCTATTTACCTCACATCTGTCTCCCATCTTCCTTACCAAATGGTAATGTTTTTGCTTTTTGACTCTTCCAATGACCCTGGCTAAACTTTTGAACAAACCCAATATGGACAAGCATTTCCTCTTGGTGAAACTCCTTGCCAACCCAATACTAATTATTTTTTTTCCATACTATAGCCCCACATAATGGCAAAGTAACACTCACTCCCCTCTCTTGCTGTGGCTTGTAGACCAAAATAACAGTCTGAATTAAAAATTTTTAAACAAGAGGCAACTGGGGACTGACAATGGTATTCTCCTCACCCTCCAAGTAGGCCTCCAAGCCACAATTTCACATGAATGATGGGGTTTGTACCAGCCTGAGGATTCCAGTTCCGTGCCAAATCTTGCTCCCCCATATGGCAGAAAGGGCTGTTGCCATGGGACAGCTGCTGAGCTGCAGCTCAGTCCTGGATGGAGCACTTACTGCCCGGAGGTGTCACCTCCAAGATGTTCAGGGCTCCATCTCTCCCTCCCTGCCTGCCCATTAGGCTTAGAAGCAGGCATGTGGCATAATCACCCTGCCTCTCGCGGTTCCCTGAGGAGAGCTGCCTCCTCAGGGGGGAGCGTCTGTCATATGGCTACCAGGCATCTGGCTGTAAGCAGATTTTTGTTGAAGGGGGAAATGGTGCCAGGATTGTACTGTTTTCTTCCCCTGTGGACATTCGTCAGAGTAGATTAGCCCATTAAGGATCTGAGTCTCACTTGGCTAAAATGGATTATTTAGATCCAGAGTCTTAAACTTCATGTATTAGAGATCCCTTGTGGTATT
Source organism: Graphiurus murinus (assembly GCA_004027655.1). Classification (NCBI taxonomy): domain Eukaryota; kingdom Metazoa; phylum Chordata; class Mammalia; order Rodentia; family Gliridae; genus Graphiurus; species Graphiurus murinus. The sequence continues at coordinate 9,752 of PVLC010045978.1, read as the reverse complement.
TTTGTAACCTATAGATGGTTTCATTTTTTTTCCCCTTTATTTCTCCATGTCCTGGTTATTGATGTGGAAATATCTCATACTTCAAAATTCAAGTTAATGAATGGCAAGGCTTTCAGCTAAATCAGAAAAGGTAGAACAATACTAGGGTCAAAAGGCCACCAGAAAAGACTGGAATTAGAGGACTGGGAAGGCAGACAAACACACTGTGGCTGACAGACACTAGAGTGGAAACCTGGATAAGAATGGCGTTATTCAATACTATCAAGAAAGAAAGAAGCAGCCAGACACACAGTAGCACATGCCTGTAATCTCAGTGCTTGTGGGGCTAAAACAGGAGGATCACAGGTTCAAGGCCAGCCTCAACAACTCAGCAAGACTCAGCAATTCAGCAACTTAATGAGAACCTGTTTCAAAATAAAGAACAAAAAGGCTGGGGATGTAGCTTGGGGGTAGAATGCCCCTGGGTTCAAGTAAAAGAAAGAAGAGAAGAAGGAGGGGGCAAGAAGGATAGAGAGGAGCCACAGAATGTTGATATAGGGAGGAAGGAAAAAAGAAGAAATGACCATTAATTAAGCATCTACTCTGAATCAAAACCTTATAAGATGATTCCATGTATTTTAATCCCCACAAGGACCCTGTAAGCAATGGCACACTATTTTTAGAGAGTGACTTGCCTGGCATTATCTAATAGATACTAAGTATGATCTAAGACTCAAATTCAACTTTGTTCTAGCCAAAATCTAATTCTTTTAAATGCATCACTCTCAGAGGCTAAAAATTGAATGTAAGTATGTACACATTAACTTTAGAGAAAGCTGGGTGAAGGGCATATGGGAATTCTCTGTATTATAACTTCTGAAGTCTAAAATTATTTCAAAATGAAGCTTTAAAAAATGAGTATAACTGCATTCCACCGGGCACATGTAACCCAAATCAAGAGTCAGTAACAGGGTAGATTAAGAGCCCAGTGATTCAGGATCAATAAATACACTTAATGTGATTTATTCACTGGCCTTTTGACCTCAGATGCTAATGAGCCCAATTATTGTTTCTCACTAAGACACTTTAAAAATTGCTCTCAGTCTCAAGACATTTCTCAGCTATACCCACTATTGTTGCTAACTCAAGTGTAGTATTAAAAATAATCATTCACGAGCTGGGTATGGTGGTGCATGCCTGTAATCCCAACACTGGTAGACTGAGACAGGAGAATGGCAGGTTTGAGGCCAGCCTCAGCAACTTAGCAAGACCCTCAGCAACTTAGCATGACCCTGTTTTAAAATAAAGAATAAAGCCGGGTGGGGCGCACGCTTGTAATCCCAGCATTTGGGAGGCTGAGACCGGAGGAGCCAGGTTCACGGCCAGCCTCAGCTACCTAGTGAGGCACTCCGCAACTTAGTGAGACCCTGTTTCAAAATAAGGAATAAAAAATAAGTCTGGGGGTGTAGCTCGAAGGTAGAATGCCCCTGAGTTCAATCCCCAGTACCGCAAAAAAAAAAAAGATAAATAAAATAAAATAAAGAATAAAAGGGGCTGGATATATAGCTTGAAGGTAGACTGCCCCTGGGCTCAATTCCCAGTGCCAAAAAACATTTTTTAAATAAAAATAATCTTTCACAATGCCACATGATTACATCTTCTTTGTGATATATACATAGGAATTTCATTCGTATCACAAACAACTGAGTACAGTAAAGTATTTTCAATTTCCAGGTGATGCCGTAGTTTGAATGTGTGTGTTCACTCAAAATTCACATGTTAGCACCTAAGACCCAATGTGATAATATCAAGAGGTATGACCAAGGGAGGAAGAGATGGAAAGTGAGTGGAGCTGTGTCATTCTAACGACAGCTATTACTTTCTGTGATACTTGCCATGAGTACTTCCAACTGAAAACAATGAAGGTAACATAGCTTCTTGTAAGATCTTATTTTTTTGTTGTCATGTGAACTACAAAACTCTATTCAATAAATTTCCTTTTTTATTTGGTTTTGGTTTTGTTTTTGGTACTAAGGATGAAACCCCAAGGCATTCTACCTCCAAGCTAAACCCTCAGACCTATTTTATTTTTAAACAGATTTTTGCTAGGTTGCTGAGAGTATTGCTAAATTGCTGAGGCTGGCCTCGAACCTGTGATCTTCCCGTCACAGCCTCCCAAGTACTGGGATTACAGGCATGTGCCACCACACTCAGCTCTTTTGTTTCTTTAATAAAATTTAATCAATATCTGTTATAATCAAACTTAGAGAATCAAAGCATTGTAACTGGAAGGTATCTTAGAAATTATTTGATAACAATTTTCCCTTATCCTTGACAATTATGTAAAAATTAAAGAGTTACTTTAATTTGTGTTTAGTCTTGCTACATGGAAAGTCAATTTCTTGAGACAAACAGCATGCTAATATAATCTCTAAGGCTTATCCATAAATATTCCACAAGATATTGCTATTCAAAAGCGGGGGCTTACCTTGAAGAGTTATCAATGCCATGTACTAGCTCTCTCTCTAAATGGAGGCCTAAAAATATAGAATATTAATATCTCTGTAGTATTTCCCATTGCTGAAATGAGTTCAAGAATATAGAAAGCACCTCTGAATCCTATTTTGAAGTAGCTCATTTTAGCCAGGCATGATGGCATATGCTTGTAATCCCAGTACTTGGGAGGCTAAGACAGGAGGATTGCAGGTTCAAAGCCAGCCTCAGCAATTTAGCAAGCCTCCCAGCAACCTAGTGAGACAGTGAGACTCTGTTTCCAAATAACAAATAAAATTGGGCTGAGGGTGTAGTTTGGAGGTAAAATGCCTCTGGGCGGGGGCGGGGGGGGAGTGGGAGAGAGAGAGAGAAGCTCATTTTAATAAGGTATTAGGAGAGACTCATTGTTGTAGGTTAAAAAAAAACCTCAAGCTTAGCACATTATTTATATATACATATATATATATATATTTCGGTACTGGGGATTGAATCCAGGGGCATTCTAACTCTGAGCTATACCCCCAGCCCTATTTTTATTCTTAATTTGAAACAGAGGCTGGCAGCAAACCCGGATCCTCCGGTCTCAGCTTCCCAAGTACTGGGATTACAAGCGTGAGCCACCATGCCCAGCTACATTAAAAATATTTTAAAAGTATTTCTTACTTAGAGCAAAGTCTTATGAGGGTCATCTAAGAGACTCTGCTCCACAAAGTGATTCAGCACCCAGATTACTTCACCTGGTAACTGTGACCTCCTTTGTCTTTCAGTCTCTCCATTCAGATGACAAGTGGAGAAGAGTAGAGCTTGTCCATGGGAACTTTCCAAGGGCCAGGTCTAGAAAAGTAGCACACCACTTCCACTCACATTCTACATGCACAGCTGCAAGGCCACACTTAGCAAGTGGTGTATAAGAGAGAGTACAAGACAAACTGAGAAATGAGTGAGGTCTAGCTGTGTGCCCAGAAAGGAAAGAACACAGGTATTAACGAGTTCAGTGGTCTCTGCCACATGCAGAAAATTCCTTGACTTAAAAAAAACAGTCAACAGATGAATGGATAACAAAAATGTGGCTTATATACACAATGGAATTTTGCTCAGCCATAAAGAGCAACAAAATTATGTTGTTTGCAGGAAAATGATGGAACCTGAAAATATTAAGTGAGATCAGCCAGTCTCGGAAAATCAAGGGTCAAATGTTTTCTATGTGAAAGCTAGAGAGAAAATAAGAAACAAAAGGGACTTTAGATAATTGATGAAAGTGACCAGTAGTGGAAGGGGATTGGGGGAGGGAATTGAGGAGGGGAAAAAGATGAACAGATGAAAGAAACAATTCAGATTATGCTCTGCCCATGTACAGATGTATCACTACTGATATCACTAATATGTATGGGGAGCGGTGGGTATCAGGGTAGGATTTTAAGAGAAACACACCAAGACATGAATGCATGTTTGTTTGTATGACTTTGTATAATTACAATGTACCAATAAAAGTATTTAAAAAATTAAAAAGGGGAGCCGGGCATGGTGACGCATGCTTGTAATCCCAGCATTTGGGAGTCTGAGACCGGAGGATCCGGGTTCGAGGCCAGCCTCAGCTACCTGGTGAGGCACTCTGCAACTAAGTGAGACCTGGTTTCAAAATTCAAAAAAAGGGGGGGATTCTAAGGGGGTCTATCTACAAGTAATTTCTGACATAATTTATCCCTACTGGAATATAGACTGCCCCATTCAAATTAGCTACACTGATATGTTTTTTTAAAAAATACTTGTTTTCACAATTACAGGAAAACACTAATAGTATCTAAATAATCAAGATATGTAAAGTTTGTTTCTTATTAAATAATCAAAGCAAAAAGCCTTTACTAAGATCTAAAGAAAAGTTGATTAATTTGGCCTTGTAAGGGAGCACTGTTCTGGAGTTAAGCAGAAAGGGACCTTTCAAACAGAACTTCTGGTCTTCTGCTGAATGTTCTATCCCTCTTGTTTCCATTGTCTTGTGAGCTGCTACCATACCAGAATCCAATCCAGGCGTTCCATATGTGACTAACTGCTGTGTGACTCATCCTGGTTTGCCACCTTCAAATTCATAGGACCTTGTTTTCAGTCTCAAGTCCTTCCTTGAGCATTTCCTGGTCTATAGTGGGTAAGAAAGCACCCCCACATTGGGGGCCCTGAGTTCACAGAGAAGAGCAACAAAGAAAAGCAGTTTTTGTTTCTTTGTTTGTTTGAGTTTTGTTTTTTCCAGTGCTAGGGATCAAACTCATGGCCTGGAACAGGCTAGGCAAGTGCTCTACCATGAAGCTACATCCTCAGACATTTTATTTTTATTTTATTTTAAGACAAGGTCTCACTAAGTTGCCCAGGCTGGCCACAAACTTGTGATCCTCCTGCCTTAGCCTCCAGAGTAGCTGGGATTACAGGTGTGTATCACCACGCCCAGCTAAGAGATGTTCTCTTTTAAAATCTCAACATCCAAAGATATAGAGTCCAGTTGACACAACATTTCTCACTTAAATAAAGCCATTAACTCTGGTCATCCCTGATCTCAGGTGTGGGATTTTTCCTAGTAAGGCCCCAGGGTCTGAGTGCCTCCCTCCTGGCATTCCGCACTCTGAAGAATAAAGCCTCTCAATTCCTAGTTTTTCTGAAGGATCACCAGTAGTACAATAGCTTCGAAAAACAGGGAGGGGAAGACCAGGGATGATGGGCTAAGCCAGCAGGCCTGCTTTAGAGAGTTAGCAGGCTGGGCTGGCAGCCACTCAAAGCCTGCTGCTTTCCACCAGGGGTTTTCGCTGACCAGATCAGAGCAACACTGGAGAAGGCAGCAGCTGTGGCTAGAGCCAATACCCCTAACTCCTTAGCTAATGAACTGGAAGGATCCAGAGGGAGCCAGGGAAGAGTGAGTCCCTGGGGGCATGCAGGGAGGCCTGTCCTTCCATGAATTATCCAGTTTTAATTAGACTTAATGGTTTAGTAAGGAAAAGACTTTGTAGATAAAATATATGGAACAGAGATGTCCAATGTCTATTTCATCAGATCCCCCGGGTTCTTAGACCTAATACTATCCTCTCACTTGGGTCTCCTCGTTTATTCTGATGGAGCAAAGAAGGTACAGGGTATTTTTAAGTATGTTTTTAAAGAAACACATGCAAATTGAAATACATAACAAAGAAAATGTGTTCTATAAACCCACCTCCCCTGAGGATAACAATTATGTGTTTTACTTAGCTTTTTTCTTTAGATATACAAAGATACTTGTATGTGTGCTATTTATACATATGTGTACATTTTTCTTTTCTCTTTTTTTTGTGGTACTGAGGATTGAACTCAGGGGAATTCTACCTCTGAGCTATGCCCCCAGCCCTATTTTTTATTCTTTATTTTGAAACAGGGTCTCACTAAGTTGCGGAGTGCCTCACTAGGTAGCTGAGGCTGGCCGTGAACCCGGATCCTCCTGTCTCAGCCTCCCAAATGCTGAGATTACAAGCATGCGCCATCATGCCAAGCTCATATATGTACATATTTAAGGCAAAAAATTTGATCATAATATACAACTTGCTTTATTCCACTTATTATAGCTACTTACAGATCTGTTTCACTCACTTAACAGCTAGTATTTAATTCTTATGTATATGCTTTTAGCCAATGTTAGAACTAGTATCACTATATACTTTTCAAAATGTTTCAGTATAATAAATTCCTTATAGAAGTTTGCTAGATCAAAAAATATTTTTAGTGTATGTTCTATTTTAATAGACATTACTAAATGACAGTATTTTAATACTTTTTATTGTAAATATGCTTCCAAAAAAATCTAGGGCAAATTATTTGAATGATTAGGACATGAAATAAAGCCATCATAAAATTTCCTGCCTAGAGCTGGGTATGGTGGCCCATGCCTGTAATCCCAGTACTTGGGAAGCTGAGACAAAAGGACCGCAGGTTTGAGTCTAGCCTCAGTAATTTAGTGAGACCTTATTTCAAAATAAAAAATAAGAAAGGCTAGAATGTAGCTTAGAGGCAGAATACCCCTGGGTTCAATACTAGAAAAATTTCTGCATAGATAAATTAACTGTTTTCAAAATCTAGATATGCAGCTAAGGAAATAAATAGCTGGCATGATCACAAGCAGGAAATCCACCCCAAACAGACAAAGCCATAAATTTTTATGTCAATACACAAATCATTTGCACAATTTTACTTCCAATTTCTGATCCTAGAAATTATTCACAGTTGTGCAAAATTAACTTTTTGTGTACATGTGGTACTGGGGATTGAACCCAGAGGCATTCTACCACTAAGCTATACCTATAGCCCTTTTTATTTGAAAACCAAGTCCCACTAAGTTACTGTGCGCCAATCATGAACCTGTTATCCTCCTGTCTCAGCCCTCTCTGGTATTGGGATTGTTGTGAGATAACCCAGTCCCACTTGTGGGTCCTTGTCTTCCGTGAAAAAAAAGAATTTTAACACGTGCCAGTCAGGAACAAAAAGTAGGAATTTATTTAGGGAAATAAGGGAGTGGGGGAGAAAAACAGGTAAGCTGACATCTTCCTGTCCAGGTGCGCTTCCCAGGTCCCAAAAGAGGCCAAGGTGTGGTTAACTCCTTCCTTTATAGGCTTTTAAGAGGGGTGGGTACAAAAGAAGTCTGGACCTCCTCCTTCTTCAGGTATAGGTGGACAATAGGTAGGTGGTCCAAGCTGGGCCCTCCCTTTTCTCAGATTTCAAGACTGGTCTGCCCTTGGCTGTAAATTTCCGGTGTCCTTGGCCCCTGACTCCTAGGTGGGGGGCAGGGCCCAAGGAACTTCCAAACCTTGGCTGTGAGTTTCCGTGTCCTTTTAGGCCCAGGCTCCTAGGTGGGGGGCAGGGCCTAAGGAACTTCCAAAGGTGGAATGGAGGCTTCCGCACTTCAGTTCCAGGTGTTTATATTAAAGTGATATCTGTATTTTTCCTTCCCATTTGTCTCCTTCCTGCCTAATTATTTCTTCTATCCTACATCAGGATTACAGAAATATGTCACCATACCCAACTGCAAAATTAATTTTTGAAAGTAAAACCTGCCTTCCCATGTTTCTATTAAAAATTCAGTTCTGGGTAGTTCGGAAACTAGTAATAGAACAATATATATAAGGAAAGAAGATATATCTAGTGCTACAGCACACATAGTATAAAATAGAGATTAAAGAATTAGGGAGGTCCACAGCCTGACAAACCCCTCTTCTTCCTTCCTTCCCTTCCTTCCTTCCTTCCTTCCTTCCTTCCTTCCTTCCTTCCTTCCCCAGAGGTGCTCTACCACTGAGCTATAGCCCTAGCCTCTTTTTAAATTTTTGAGACAAGTTCTCACTAAATTGCCTAGACTGGCTTCCAACTTGTAATCCTCTTGCCTCAGCCTCACAAGTAGCTGGGACTTCAGATGTGGGCCACCACACAGGCCTGACGAATCTTTTTCTTATGCAGATGGATAAATGTCCTTGCCCTGAGTACTGAATAAAGGTATCAGTGATGTCTTTGTCCTTGCACTATAACTGAGGGAGAAAAGAATCCAAGAGGGCTGGCCCTAAACTGCTGCTCCTTAGTGTCACAATTCTGCAACTCCCCCAAAATTTGACTCTTTTTGCTTCCCTGTATCCTCACTTTCCTAAGACACTACTAAACTCCTCTCCCCAACACACACTAGTCTGGATCAAATCCTAAATGGGTGTGTGTGACTAGTAGGGGTCGGTAAGGCTACTTTTGAAATCATAGGAGCCAGTCATCACCATAGAAGAAGCAATGGGTGCATCAATTCTCATCCCTGCATGTTTCGGACTTCATAGACCATAAGAAGTAGCAGCTGGTGTTTGAGTAAGACGGAAACAGAACAAAGGAATATACTTTATGGATACTGCTGTTTGGAAAAAAGCAATATGAATTTATTTTGCCTTGCATGTTTATCTCTGCCGTCCACATGTTAAAATTTTATAGCTAAGCCAGGCATGATGACACATACCTGTAATCCTAGTAATTGGCAATCTAAAACAGGAGGATTGCAGTTTGGAGACTAGCCTCAGCAACTTAGTGATACCCTCAGCAATTTAGCAAGACCCTGTTTCAAATAAATAAAATGAAATGAAATGGGGCTGGGGGTATAGTTTAGAGATGAAATACCTCTCAGTTCTATCTCTAGTGAAAAAAAAATTATAGCTAAATTTTTTTAAAAATTACTGACTACTAGATTGTGTATATAAACACATGCCTTAAAAATAATTCTTTTAAAGAAAAATATGTTTTGCCACCTTCTTACCTTCTTAATATGGGACTATTACTTTTAATGTAGTCAGATTATTGAATAATTCTTCTCCCTAACAAAAAATATGTGAATGTAAGTATATATGTGTACAGAAATAAACATGTCCCACTGTTTTATTTTATTTTAAAACTGTGTATTCAAATGTATTTTTTTTTTTTTTTTTTTTTTTGCGGTACTGGGGATGGAACTCAGGGGCATTCTACCTCCGAGCTACACCCCCAGCCCTATTTTTTATTCTTTATTTTGAAACTGAGTCTCACTAAGTTGCGGAGTGCCTCACTAGGTAGCTGAGGCTGGCCGCGAACCCAGATCCTACAGTCTCAGCCTCCCGAATGCTGGGATTACAAGCGTGCGCCACCACGCCCGGCTTCAAATGTATTTTTATAATATACATATAATGAACTTTATTAAGGAAACCTAAGCTTACTAGGATCAATCCTAATTTTTAGATATTAAACATTAACAACAAAAATGGGCTTTGGAATCATAAAGAACTATGTTCAAATCCCAGCCCCACAATCTACTCTTGAGGAAACTTTGGGCAAATGAGGGGCCACACTGTAAACTGGATAGCTACTCCCACAGGGTTGTGGTGTGAATTCATGAGATGAGGACATCTAGTATGTGCCTGACAAATCCTGGGCTCTGAGCACATTTCGTTCTCTACCATTTAATGGAAACATGAGTGCTTTTTACAAAAGTTCTTCCTAAGCTATACACGGTACTGTTACTAATAAGTATATGACTACAATTAATATTATTAATAAATACAGCTTGTAATATCAGTACTTGGTAGGCTGAGACAGGAGGATCACAGGTTCGTAGCCAGCCTCAGCTGCTTAGTGAGGCCCTTCACAACTTAGTGAGACCCTGTTTCAAAATAAAGAATAAAAAATAGGGCTGGGTGTAGCTCAGAGGTAGAATGTCCCTGAGTTCAATTGCCAGTACTGCAATACATACACACATACATACATACATACATATATATATA
>PVLC010045977.1:0-11597 GCA_004027655.1 Graphiurus murinus | reverse complement strand
CCACGCTGAATGCCCCACGGTTCTGATCTCCGCCTGGGTGCGTCGCAGGGTGCCAGGGGTGCTGTGTCCCGGGGCCCGCCGTTCCCAGCGTCTGGGTGGCCCCCAAGGCTCCTGGTCCTGCCCTTCCACAGCCTACCTCCTCGGCGCTGAGCCCGGCTGCTGCCTGCCCCGGCAGAGCAGGGCCGGCGGGGGTCCGCGCGGAGCGCGGATCGCTGCGCGATGGCGTCTTTTCTTGTCCCCGCTCTGCTTTCTTGATCTTCTTTATTTGTTTGTGGTTCAGATTTCGCTTTTTTCCTTCTGTTGAAAAGATCTTTTTATGGTAAATTTAGATCCAAATCAAGGCGTTTGTGAAAAGACGGTTCACTCAGTCGCCATCTTGGATCTTCCCTCCCTATTTTATTTTTAATTTTGAAGCAGGGTCTCACTAGTGAGATTCTAGTTGATTAGTCTCACTACTTGCTGAAGCTGTCCTCGAACCTGCAATCCTCTTGTCTCAGCCTTCCAAGAAATGAGATTAAGCCAAGTACTAACACGCCCAGCTACCTTCCTTTTAAATGGATTCACAAAACTCAATTTTCTACCAGCCTACCAATTCTTCTTCTTACCAAGAAACCAAAGTAAAACAACTGGTTTTAATTTCGTTACCAAAGGCTCATTAAAATTACAATCCATGTAATTTTAGCCTCAGTCAGGTTAGAATTTCCACCTCATTGAAGTTTCTATCCTCAGCACATAGAGCGTTTGTCTTACTCCAAAACATGGTGCATCAACATAAAAGGAAAACCTTTTTGTTTTGTTATTTCTACTTCTCTCCTTTGGTTTGTTTTAATGTTGCTTGCCTTGGATTTTCTAATGGTTACTTTTTGACTGGCTTTCCAAGATCCTTGGACTAAAATGCAAAATTTAACAGCAATACCTAAAACCTTCACTGGGTGATTCTTATATGGACAGAGGCTTGATAAATTAATCTGGTATCCTTTGCCTTCTTCCCCACATTATCCCTTCTTTGCTAAAACTGAGTAAAGAAGAATACTGTATTTCATGTATACTTAAGTCTAAGTATGTAATATCATATCTATCTCACCAGCAAGAGTTCAGTCCAAGAGATAACTTGTAAAAACCTGCAGAATAAAGCAATGTTCAGGCAAAAAAAAAAAAATCTAGAACAACTTTCCTGAAGTTGTTTCCACTTTTTAAATCAGTGGTTACATTTTTAATTTTTTTTTTACTATTACAAAAACTCTGCATTGAACATCTTTGTATATTTTGATATGCTTTGCTAATATATTTAAAAGAGACAATGTTGGGCTAGAATGCTAGAGCTTGGCTCTGCAAACTTTTTTCTTAAAGGAACAGATAATAATTCTTTTTGACTTTACAGGCAATATGTTCTCTGTCACTCAACTCTGCCTTACAGTACAATATTTCAAAATAGCTAGAGATATTTAATATTCTCATCAGTTTTTAAGGTAATAGATATACTAAAGACCCTGATTTGATCATTATACAATGTCTACATGTACAGAAACATCAAGCTTTACCACAGAAATATGTATAATAATCATGTGTCAACCACCAAAATAAAAAAATAAAAGTTTATATCACTTACTTCCCGGGGGGGGGAGGGGGGGCTTAAAAGGCAAGTACCTAACTCTGCCCTATAGTACAAAAGCATTAACAGACAAAAGAAAATTTAAATGGGTGTGGCTGGGTTTCAATTTAACTTTCATTTATTTTTATTTTTTGGTACTGGGGATTGAACCCAAATACACTCTACCTCCTAAGTACACCCCCAGCACCCCACTCTTTTTTTTTTTTTTTTTTTTTGAAACAGGGTTTTGCTAAGTTGCTGAGGCTGGCCTCGAAGTTGTACTCCTCCTGTTTCAGCCTCCCAGGTACTTGGATTATAGGCATGGGCCACCACACCTAGCAATAAAAATTTATAATAAACAGACAGTAAGATAGACTTAGCCCAAAGACAATAAATTGTAACCTATGTGTAAGAAGGAATACACATTTAAATGGCCTTGCTGGGCTGAAGGGTATAGTAGTCTCCCCCTTATCAATGGGGATACTTTTCAAGGACCATACTTTATAAGACATTCTGCAGATGCCTCAAACCTTGAATATTAACCCTATAAAGTGTTTTTCCTATAAATAAATACCTATGATAAAGTACAGCTTATAAATAGGCATAGTAAGATATTAATAACAATAATAGAACAATTATAACAATATGCTACAGTATAAGTTAAACTTCTGAATAGTTTATTTCAAGAATTTTTCATCCAGTATTTTTGGCCAAAATTAACTATGGGTAACTTAAGCAGTGAAAAGTAAAACTATGAGCCGGGCATGGTTGCTCACGCTTGTAATCCCAGCATTTGGGAGGCTGAGACCAGAGGATCCGGGTTCGTGGCCAGCCTCAGCTACCTAGTGAGGCACTCCGCAACTTAGTGAGACCCTACTTCAAAATAAAGAATAAAAAATAGGGTTAGGGGTATAGCTCGGAGGTAGAATGCCCCTGAGTTCAATCCCCAGTACCGCGAAAAAAAAAAAAAGTAAAACTATGGATAGAAGAAAACAAAATTATTGTTGGTAATAAGGGATGGAACCCAGGGCCTGGCATATGCTAGGCAAGCGCTCTACCACTTAGCTAACATCCAGGCCTAGGAGGACTACTATACATATATTTGGAATTGTTACTCATACTCCTCAAATGGATTTAAAAAAAAAAAACATCAAGATACGGTGATGGAGGGTGGCTGTGGCAAGTCCACTGCCCTCCCCCACTCCCATGGCTTCCAGCAGCAGAACTCTTCCAATCCCAGGCTACAGAGTCAGGATGGCCAAGAAGGGGAAAGGCAGAGAGGAAGGTACAGGCCTACACAAGGTCCCTCCATTCCCCGCCCTGTGCCACTCCCACCACCACCACCACCAGGCCACCCAAAGAGGATTCAAAATGCACCAATCAGGCCCTGGATTCAAAACTGGGTTACCAAAATGGGCCAATCAGGTGACTTACAAATCTATATAAGCTGGCTTCCAAGAACCAGCAGAGTGGTGTGAAGCCTGTCACAAGCAGTAGCAGGAGTCAAAGATGACAAACCCATAAAAATTCTACCACTGGCCCCCTGATAACACATCTGCTGAACTCTAGCTGCAGTTTCTCTCCATCAACCCTTCTCAGCCTTCGGAAGCAGCTCAAGCTGTCCTCACCCCTATTCCCTAACAGCAGTTAGGGTTAGCAGTAGACTAAATAGACTAGAGGGGAATGACCACAGGTGGCAGTAGTGGGTCCAGCCCCCCCAACGCCTTCCAGAGTACAGCACTCAGTTGCTGCACTCACAGGATCCAGAGGCCAAGGGAGTCAGGATGACCTGGCGAGTCAGGTGGGGGGTGCCCAAAAAGTGGAAGTCCACTAGGAGCCAGACAAGCTGCCAAAATAGGATTCAAACAGACCAATCAGGCTCCATATTCAAGAATCAATCAGGCCCCAGATCCAAAACTGGGTTCTCAAAAGGGACCAATCAGATGGGTTGCCAGTCTGTAAAAGCTAGCCTGTCCACCAATGGCAGAGAGGCATGGAGAAGCAGTGGCAGCAACAGCAGTTGCCCTATAGTAGTGATTCCTAGGCAGCAAGGACAGCTCCTTGCCTGAACCCCTCCCCCACACAGGAGTTTGGCTGGGGCACCCTTATCTCCATGTCCCCTAAGGCGAGTTCTTTCACTCTATACGACAAGATCAGAAGTAAGTCATGGATCAGGGGCTGAGACGTTCTTCACCTCACGCAACCCATGGCAGCTCCCAATTTACTGGGACCCACAAATGGATACTCTACAAAGAGAGCAGCCATAATCTCAGTGTCAAAATCTATTAAATCTAAAATTTAGCCCTACTTGTAAGGTAACAAGTAGGCTGTCAGCCTATAGGGATGAAAGCAGAACCCATGATACTCCTGGATCAAAGAAAATGACATTATTAGTCACATCCCAGAAAACACCATGAACATCATTCTACTTGCATCAGTTGCTTCTACCACCCCCCCCCATGCCATAACAAATGGATGTCTACATACTCAGTGGGTTCCAGGAGAGGAAGCCCCAACCTTCTATAATGCACAGTAAGCATGCCTGAATTTTGCTCTGGAAGGAGACATTACCTCTATTATACTAAACAGTAAACATACCTGTCCTTTGTTGCACAGGGAGATAACTATGTCTGTTTTCAAAGGCTGTTTACTATAGGAGTATCCTTGAAAGGATAATCCAAAGCAAAGGTAGTGCCTCTGCTTGCATAAACATATAGAAATGCAAGAGGCCCATAAAAAATTACCTTCTAAACAAGATGTACCCCATTCTCTCTTCATTGTCTTGGGCTCCTGGTGAATTTTTCTATAAGCATGCTACTCTGTCAACAAAGCTGATTAACATGACCAAGAAAAGAGAGGATCAAATTTATCTCAGCCAACCATGATTAATCTGACAAAAAGAATCAAATTTATAATTAAGGCTACTATAAACAGAATTTTAAGCAACAAGATGAAGCTAATCTACAGTATTTGACCTCCACCAGGTCCTTTAGGGTTCTGCTCCAGATCAGCTGAACCAATACCATAAACCATCAAGGTCTACCTTAAAAACTCAAATGGATTTCTCCTTGGGTTTTTGTGTTGTCCTTCACACATAGACCAAAGTATTGATCCAGGTATAGCAGGATGCTTTAGCAATTACAAAGAATCTGCCTTATAACCTGCCTGACGCTTGAGGAAGGAGAAGACAATTCAATTACCCATAACAATCCTGGGCAACGAATCGGTGCAGATTTGAAAACCTTCTTGAGATGAAGAAGTATCATCAGTCACTTCCACTAAAGTCAGGGGCTGATTTCATAAGGGTACATACAAATATTCTTATTCAGTCAAACCTCCAGGAAGTTTCCCACAAGGAATCAAAATTAGCTTCATTTTGGAGAGATTTCTATAATCACTTGAGAACGATGTCATGTTCCTGTAAATACTCAAAAGTCTTTTTTTTTTGGGGGGGGGGGTAAGTGTGTGTGTGGAGGGGGGTACTGGGGATTGAGCCCAGAGGCATTCTACCTTCAAGCTACACCCACTGTCTGATTTTTATTTCTTATTTGGAAACAGGGTCTCACTAGGTTGATGAAAGTCTTACAACTTGCTGAGGCTGTCCTTGAACCTGAAATCCTCCTGTCTCAGCCTCCCTAGTTACAGGGATTAGAGGCATGTACCACCATGCCCAGCCCAAAAGTCTTTTATAGCCATCCTTATGGAGCAAGAAGCCATGTTTTTTACAATAAAGGAAATTAATGTCTGGCCACCAAACAAGAAGTACAGTGCCAGGAGTATGTATAGTGCCCCGGAAAGAAAATGTTATTTATAATTATTGGAGCTCGACAAGTGGGACCTACATCAGGGAAGGGTTAAACAATCTTGGAACGACAAGTGGGACCTATATCAGGGAAGGGTTAAACAATCTTGTAACAGGATGGTTGCCTTAGGGTTTCCAATTTAGTTCAAACAATAGAGCCCAAATCATTGTTTTTGGGAGAGGCTGACTAAGAAAGGTCAGACCAACCTGTCCTGTTTGTCCACATGCCAGCTAGGCAGCATTCAGCCACATGAGGGAATGACTGAGCATTGGCTACAGGAATGACATCTGGAAGTGTTGACGGGTATTTTACATGAGGAGTACAAGATTGCAGCCAGCCCCTGCTACTTCCAATAGACTTAGAAAGGATTAATGAGAATCTAACACAGAGCCACAATAGTTTGGGAGAGACTCACCATGGAATGTTCCTTCCTTAGGAATACTTGGGGAATGAGAATGTCTAAAAGACATCACTAATGTCCCTCCTCCTCTTACTTCCCAGGGGCTAAAGTATTCCCTCTATGAGAAACAGGGGGAAATGTTATGCTCCATTCTAGTAGCTACAAATCTATCTTTCATTTAATAATTTCAACCTCAGGACCAAATCTTTTATGTGGAAGAATCAAATACAAAAGAAACTATGGCATTTTTTTAAAATAAGGTTTCAGAGAACCATTCAACTTCAACTTTGGCCCACAAGGGCCACAATAGAGAGATGTGGTAACTAGTATATTTGAACAAATATACTAACCTAAGATTTTGTCAATCTGGCAAAAGACTCCAGGTAGTTGAAGCAGATTTAACGTTTAATACACTAAAATCCTTTTAGGTAGGCTAACACCTAGAAGGTACATCAACTAGGCTAGCCTGGGACTACCATTACAGCAAATTTAAAAAAAGAAAGAAAGAAAGGAAGGAAGGAAGTCAAATATCATCCCAGAAATTTTCAAAATAGGTCTATGTAATTATTCTGACCCTTAATCAGTAAGCAGGTGAATGTAGATGATCCATTGCTGGGGATAGACATATTCAAGTGACCCAACTGCCTACTGCTTTCCAGAGGGAGTTAGAGAAGGCCAGACATTTTAAAAAATCAAATTTATAGCAGGGTATGATGGTACACACCTGTAATCTCTGTACTTGAGAGGCTGAGATAGGAGGATTGCCAGTTCAAAGACAGCTTTCAGCAAGTAGGGGACTATCATCAACCTAGCAAGACCTTGTTTCCAATTAAGAAATAAAATTGGACTAGAGGTGTAACTCAAAGACAGAATGCCTTTGGTTTCGATTCCCCGCATCACACACACACACAAAAAGTTGTGACCATTCCCACACTCAACAATGTCAGATTCCTATGTATAGTAGAAAATGTGAACAAACCACTGAATTCCTTAACTCAATGTTTTACAACATACCAGCACTTGTATCAGACAATTGCTGAGCGGCTTTGGGAATTAGAGTACCATCTTTATAATGCAAATGGCCCTGCAAACTGGACACTTGACACAGTTTCAAATATCATAATGGTGTGATTGGAATTAACTCACTGAACTGCAGCAACAACAATGCAATTTCAAAAAGTTCAAAAGGAGTGAGGCATTACAAATAGCTCCAAGAAAAAGACAAAGTTCTAATATAGTCAATCTGCCAGGAATAGGAAGGGAAAGCAACCTAGGCAGTGTCAACTACATGACTAGAAGACAACAGTGCCAATTTCTGGCAACAGCCACAAGTCTGGAATACAGCAATGCCCTCTGCACAGAAGCAATGAGTGTTTTACAACACTAGCATCTTGTACCTATTTTTCTTTGTGTTATTATTGCACTGGGATTAGGCATTCTTCCTCTGAGCTACACCACTAGCACTTTTTATTTTTTATTTTGAAATGGGGTCTTGCTAAGTTACAATGCACTGGCCTCAAACCTGAGGGATTCTCCTGTCTCAGCCTCCCCAGTACTGGAATGACAGGAGTGCATCTCAGTGCCCAGCTTCTACCACTTTTTTTAAAGGGACAATGGCAGCCATCAAAATGCTAAGCCACTGAGTTTCCACAGGATACATTTGAAACAGTAGTTTATTAAATGTCAATACCACTCAAATTACATCCTCATCATTATTAAACATATAACTTAAATTTTTATGCCAAATTTAAAATGAATGAGTTCCTTAAGATAAAAAAAAAATTGTGCAAAACTTAACTACATTATGCAATCTCTACCCTATCAAAGAAATCCTGTAGTTTCAGAATTTCAGGTTTTATTCTTTGATAAACTGTAAGACTTTCTAAATATTTCAGCTCCTGACAATGGTTGTCAAGTTTTTTGTTTGTTTGTTTGTTTTAAGGTCTGCAGATTTCCCGCCCCAGATCTGTATAACCTTGCCTGGAATATAGTGGGCACTCAATAAATATTTACTGAATAAATGAAAATCTTAAGCCAAATCTTATTATTTTTTATTCTACCTGCCTTCACAATATACTCTCACTGTACCCTATGTAGATAAAATGTCTCAAGATAACCAGTGGAAAGATTGTGTAGATAAAAATGTAAAAAAGGAATACACACAGTTTTTCTTTTTGCAAGTGTTACATAATCTCAAAACACACACACACACACACACACACACACACGAACTAGACAAGATAATGACATAGAGGGCAACTGCTCTTCAGTCACTCTGAGATTTGGAACTCAACCACTGGGAAGACTGCTTCTTGACAAGGGAAGAAAAACAGCAAAAAAATTCTACAAAACGAGAGTTGAAACATGGTGGAATCAGTCAGAAGAGTGAGCAGAGGACTGTAAAGAGCTCCACACATCTCACCTGATGGACAGAGAGTGGTGGCAGCGGTGACACCATCTTGGCCAGGCCACACCAGAACTGCCAGCAACATGGCTCAGAGGCCTACAGAAATGAAGCAGTAGATGACTGTGAAGCCAGCAACTACAGACCATCATAAAAAGCAGTCGCATTTTGCTTCATGCTCGACAAAGAACTGGCTACCCAGACAATCTAGCCAGATTCTGTGGCTACAACTGAACCCATCTCTCCCTGAAGAGAACCAACCAAATCCTGTGGCTGCAGCTGGACTCATCTCCTCTTGCAGAGACCCAAAGCAGAGCTCATCAACTCTGTAAGTTCCCAAGCTGTCCCAGTGGGAGACTGCCCTGTGCAAAGGAGACTCGGTGGTCTGAGACTTCAAAAATCACCCCTGCAGTGGTGGGGGTGAGGGCTACTGTTAGACATAGTAGAAACGTCAATTAGGAGATAGCCCCTAGAGACATTTAGGTGCAAGGGACCAACGGTACACAGTTTGAGGAACCCTGGTAGAATTTCCTGAGATCCTCACAGAGCATTCAGCTGTGGTGTCTGGGGAGAAATAACTCAGCCTACCAAGTTGCTGGCTCGAAGAGCATTAAACTTGCCCCT
Source organism: Graphiurus murinus (assembly GCA_004027655.1). Taxonomy (NCBI): domain Eukaryota; kingdom Metazoa; phylum Chordata; class Mammalia; order Rodentia; family Gliridae; genus Graphiurus; species Graphiurus murinus. The sequence goes on along the minus strand of PVLC010045977.1, from coordinate 2,775 downwards.
GACCATGTTTGGGCGCTATAAGCACAAATGAAAGAAGCCAACAAGGGCTCATGTGATTGCAACCACCCAGAGAAGCAGTGGTGTCCCCGGGGCTAAAGATCTCAGCCACCCAAGTCCCAGGCTTACAACTATACAATCTCTCCCTTGAGACTTGGGTGAAGAGCAGCAGCAGTGCCATCTTGGCCAGGCCGTGCTGGAAGCCAAGAGGCCACGGACCAGTACGGTTTTACTTAATCACAGCTACAGACTGGGAATTCAATACTCTCTCCACCAGCAGAGTTTGTGCCTGGCATGCATGCATTCTACTCACTTGTGGTATCTCATGCAACTGATTGTAACAAGATCAGGGTTGGTGTCGCAAGTGTCATCAAGCTCAGCAAGCCAGGCCACAAGCTTGGAATATAGCAATCACTAGTTTTGCTGAGCCTAAGCCCACTGGCCCCAAAGGCCAGAGGGCAGGGCTCTGTACTATCACAGGTTCACAATCAGCAGAACAGTGGTGGTGTCTGCGGGGCACTAAATCCCAAACACCAGGCTGCAGGCTCTGAACAGAACATTATTATCTCTGGCCTGTGGAGTATGGGCCTGGAAAGCATGCCAGCCAGCAGCAAATCAGAGACTCCTGTTTGCCTACATTAAAAACTATATCTACTTAAAGAGGCTCTGGGAAACAAATCAAAAGTTTGATTATATGAGTCAGATTGGTACAGGCAAATATATATCCCCCAGCATGGGCCTAATTATAAAGGAATAAAAAATAGACACAGGACTCACACACAAAGAGGAAGAAAATGTCAAGACAACAGAAATAGAAACCTGAGAACTCTGGAAATAAGAGAATGAGGACAGCAAGGAAATAACTCCCACAACTCAATAAGGGAGATCACCAATACTGATTTGCAGGAAAAAGCAAGAAAGAGAACCCCAAATTTTGATCTTCAATATGATTAAAGGCCTCAAAGAAAATGTATGGGAAATGAAGGAAGAAAATGAGGCTCTAAGAAAGAACCAGAAAGAGGCTATGAGTGAACTGAAGGAGTCAATAAATGAATTAAAAACCACAATAGAAACCAACTCTGGCAGGCTAGACCACATGGAAAACAGGGTATCACTCATGAAAGACAGTTCATTCAAAACTGAAAATACAGTCTACAAAATATAAAGAATAAATCACAACAACACAACCTAACCAACCAAGAAATATGGGACAACACGAAGTATTCTCACTCACAGATAAAGGGCACTGAAGAAAGTCTAGAAGCACAAACCAAGGGTATCAGAAACCTCTCTGGAGAAATCATTTCAGAGAATTTTCCAAACATAGAAAAAACTTAGACATCCACGTACAGGAGACATTAAGACAAGATCAAAGAAAAACCTACCAAGGCCATGTAATAATCAAAATTACTAACATAGAAGACAAGGAAAGAATCTAAAGCAGGGAGAACAAAAGAACAGGTGACATTCCAGGAAAAAACAATAAAAATCACTCCAGACTTCTCAACCAAGTCATGAATACCAGGAGGGACTGGTATGATGTACTTCAGACCCTGGAAGAAAACAACTTACAAATAAGACTACTATATTCAGCAAAGATATCATTCAAAATTGATGGAGGAATAAAAACGTTCCAAAACAAGCAAAAACTTAAAGAATTCATCACTACCAAACCAGTAGGAGAGAAAATACTTCAAGAAATAAAAGACAAAGAAGAAAGAAGCAAATTCCAGGACCAGAGAAGGGGCAAACTCCACCAGGTAGGCAAGTAATCAAAGGAGAAATAACACTACATCAAACAGAAAATAGAAAAAAATGACAGGAAACAAAAATCATATCTCAATAATAACATTGAATGCCAAAGGTCTTAACTCCCCAATTAAAAGATACAGACTGGCAATGTGGACTAAAAAACATAATCAAACTATATAGTGCTAGCAAGAAACTCACCTTACAGCCAAAGATATCCTAATGTTAAAGGTAGAAGGTTGGAAGAAGATATACCATGCAAATGGAGCCCCAAGATAAGCAGGGGTACCAATGCTCATATCTTACAAAACAGACTTTAAGCTAAAACACAACAGAAGAGACAAAGTGAGTCACTTCATATTGACAAAAGGAACAATTCAACGAAGAAGATAGTAAACATTTATACCCCAAATATGGGTATACCCACGTTTGTAAAACAAACTCTTCTGAACATCAGGTCTCAAATAGACCCAAATACAATAATATTGGGAAACTTTAACACACCACTCATGCCACTAGATCCATATTCCAGACAAAAGATGAGTAAAGACTCTTCAGAACTAAAGAACACTATAAACCAAATGGACATAATAGACATATACAGAATATTTCAACCAACAACAGTTGAATAAATTCTTCTCAGCTGCCCATGGAACCTTCTCCAAAATAAACTACATCCTGGGCCACAAAGCAAGCACCAGCAAAGTAAAAAAAATAAAAATAAAAAGTAATATAATTCCCTGTATCTTCTCAGATCACAACAGAATAAAAGCAGAAATTAAGCCGGGCATGGTGGCGCACGCTTGTAATCCCAGCATTCGGGAGGCTGAGACCGGAGGATCCGGGTTTGCAGCCAGCCTCAGCTACCTAGTGAGGCACTCTGCAACTTAGTGAGACTCGGTTTCAAAATAAAGAATAAAAAAAAAAAATAGGGCTGGGGGTATAGCTCGGAGGTAGAATGCCCCTGAGTTCAATCCCCAGTACCAAAAAAAAAAAAAAAAAAAAAAAAAAAAAAAAAAAAAAAAAAAA
>PVLC010045976.1:0-11592 GCA_004027655.1 Graphiurus murinus | reverse complement strand
CTTTTTTTTCGGTACTGGGGATTGAACTCAGGGGCATTCTACCTCTGAGCTATACCCCCAGCCCTATTTTTTACTTTATTTTGAAACCGGGTCTCACTGAGTTGCGGAGTGCCTCACTAGATAGCTGAGGCTGGCCGCGAACCCGGATCCTCCGGTCTCAGCCTCCCGAATGCTGGGATTACAAGCGTGCGCCACCACGTCCGGCCCCAGCCCTATTTTTTATTCTTTATTTTGAAACCGGGTCTCACTAAGTTGCAGAGGGCCTCACTAAGTAGCTGAGGCTGGCCACAAACCTGCAATCCTCCTGTCTCAGCCTCCCAAGTACTGGGATTACAAGTGTGTACCACCACCACACTCAGCTTGAACCATCAATTTTGATGGAACTCCAATGTCCAAAAGAAGCTCTAGAGCTTGTTTCAAGAGACATGGCCTTTTGGTTTACTGTTGTGTCTCAAGGACACCAAGTAAATATGTGACATGACTAGGAAGAGTAATTTTTTGTACCATGATAGGAAAATATTTCCTACGCCTTTGGAACGACCTCCAATGGGGACCTAGAATTTCTGAGTTCTGTTTTGTCAGCAGAGATCTGTGCTGAACGACAATTCCCCTCTGCCCTGAGAACCTTAAAGATGATGTATATTGTGCCCACCCCCCCTTTTTAATTATTTAGAATTCTGTCATTACTGATTGCCTAATTTTTTCATTTATATTGTCATCTTGGGAGTGTTGTGTTGTGAGTTTTGTAAGTTTTTTTTTCCTAACTCCAGGTTAAGTAAAAATCAAAGTTAAGCCAGGCATGGGTGGTGCATGTTTGTAATACCAGTACCTGGGAGGCTGAGATAGGAGGAGCGCATCGCAGGTTCGAAGCCAGCCTCAACAACTTAGTGAGGCTCTTAGCAACTTAGCAAGACCCTGTTTCCAAATAAAAAATAAAATAAGTTTGGGAGTGTAGCCTAGAGATAGAAGACCCTTGAGTTCCATCCTCAGTACCACCACCAAAAAAATTTTTTTTTTCAAGGTTAAATAGAACTTAAGTGTCAAACCTTATCCTCATTGTAGAAACTTGGAGTTGGTCAATCTCCTACTTGGCTTTTCTGACTCAGTTTCTGATTCATGATTGGACTTTTGTTCTGCTAAGCTCTTACCTTTTCTAATTGGAGAGTCCTGAAACAGCTATAGGAGGCCCGCCTCCAAAATCATGTGAGATATAATGAGTCCACTTGACCCCTGACCTCAGCAAAGGTGCAGCAAAGCTCAGGAGTTCAGAGAAAGACATCTGAAGTGACTTAGCCCAGCACCCATACCTATTAAGCACCTCTGAGCATTTGTTGATGATGATTTTAAATGGTCAGAGACGGTGGTCAGTGGCTGAGCTTCAAAAGGGTCCTTTGCAAACAGTAGCTTTAATGAGCACAGCCCCTGGGGTCAGGGCTGAATTTGGCCTTTTAGAGCAGCATGGGGAAGGGTTACTTAACCCCTCTGAACCTGTTTCGTGTGTGTGTGTTTGTGTGTTTTTACTGGGGATTGAACCCAGGGGCATTCTACCTCTGAGCCACACCCCCAGCCTTATTTTTTATTTTGACACAGGGTCTCATTAAGTTGCTGAGGGTCTTGCTAAGTTGCAGGGGTTGGCTGTAAAACTGCCATCCTCCCGTCTCAGCCTCCCAAGTACTGAGATTACAAGTGTGTGCCACCACGCTGGCCTGAACCCGTTCTTCACCCATAAAATCTCAACAGTTTCGCTGTCCATAGGGTTGTTTCGAAAATGTTAATTGCTTAACATAGCAATGAGCATATTACTACTCTGTAAATGCTGAGGCTGGCTGTGAACCTGGATCCTCCTGTCTCAGCCTCCCAAATACTGGGATTACAAGCATGCACCGCCATGCCTGGCTTAGGAATGGGTTTCCTTGATCCTCAGTAAGTATATCTCTAAAATGAGGGTTCTACCACCAACCACAAGGTGCTTTATGAGAACTGTGTTAAATGAGAGAATATGTGTCATATCATCTTGTTAGCTGTAAACTGTACAAATGCATCTGCGACACCTTAACCCTGAAGTCTTCGGCTTCTGTGGCACCCTCCTGCCTTTTTCGCCTTGGGAGCTGCTCATTCTCTGTCCTCACATATTCCTTTCCTGCGGTTCAGTCCTTCCCTCCTTGACTCTGGTAAATCTGCCCCATCCCTGGCTCTCTGTCTGCCTTCTGGGCATTGTGCCTACATGTTCTGATCCACTTTCTCCCAAGCCTGCCTACCATCCAGTTCCTCCTAACCTGTCCTGAGTGCTCTTTGGTTCTTTTCTGTTTAACATGCCCCTTGTGTTCATGAGTTCTCGCAGGAGTTTGGCTAACTCCAATTCCTTTGTTTCTGTCCAACTTCTAGGTCACAGCCAGTGCCCTCCCTCCCCAAACCCTGAATTCTTCCTGCTGTTTCCTTCAAGTCTCTCCAACTTTGGCTTTTGTCTGTAGGGGTCAAGCTATACCTTTACTTATTTTTTTTTTCTTGGTCATATCCAAAGATCTTCAAATTCATGGACAAGTTGAAAGAACAGTATATGCCAGTGTAGCCAGTTGACGAGTAAGACAAACATAAAGGCAGCTATTAGATACCAGTTCAGGAGGTCATTCTCAAGGGTATTTTGTTTTTTTTGGTTTTTTTTTTTTTTTTTTTTTTTGCGGTACTGGGGATTGAAGTCAGGGGCATTCTACCTCTGAGTTACACCCCAGCCCCATTTTTTATTCTTTATTTTGAAACCGGGTCTCACTAAGTTGTGGAGTGCCTCACTAGGTAGCTGAGGCTGGCCACGAACCCGGATCCTCCGGTCTCAGCCTCCCGAATGCTGGGATTACAAGCGTGCGCCACCACGCCCGGCCTCAAGGGTATTTTGAATAGCTGGAATTTTTTTTTTTTTTTCTTGCGGTACTGGGGATGGAACCCAGGGGCATTCTACCTCCGAGCTACACCCCCAGCCCTATTTTTTATTTATTTTGAAACAGGGTCTCACTAAGTTGCAGAGGGCCTCACTATGTAGCTGAGGCTGGCCTCAAACCTGGATCCTCCAGTCTCAGCCTCCCAAATGCTGGGATTACAAGCGTGCGCCACCACGCCTGGCTGAATAGCTGGAAATATTATTTTATTTTATTTATTTTTGCCATACTAGGGATTGAACTCAGGGGCATTCTACCTCCGAGCTATACACCCAGCCCTATTTTTTATTCTTTATTTTGAAACCAGGTCTCACTAAGTTGTGGAGTGCCTTACTAGGTAGCTGAGGCTGGCCTCGAACCCAGATCCTCCGATCTTAGCCTCCCAAATGCTGGGATTACAAGCGTGCGCCACCATGCCCGGCTCACAAGTTCAAATTTTATATCTATTTTATTTGTTAAAGTAGTGATGTGGAGAGTTTATTATCATTATTATATGAATGTAATATAATAATTTACATCGAAGAGGAAAGTGTATATGTAAGGAGAAATTATGCTTAACTCAAAGATATAAAGAGGAGTCATTTTTAAGAAAACTACACACATATATATAATCATTATAAATAAAACTATAAGAAGTTGGAAAAATAGAAGCATTTGAACAACTGACCCTTGCATATGAAGGTTCCTTATGTTCTTTTTTATACTTTTATTGGTGCATTGTAATCTCACATCACAATGCAGTTCATAATCATGGTGACATACATGCACACAGCGCTTGGTGGGCTTTCCCCGACTCCCTTCCCGCTCTCCACTCTTCCTCATACAGGTTATTGAGATTGATGTTGGTGTTTCCACATATGTATATAATGTATATGCGTATGGAAATAATTCCTTCGCTGATCCTCCCTCTCCTCCCACCCATTCCCTAGACCACCTCTGTGGCTCCTCTGGGGTTTCTCCTTCCATTATCTGAAGTCCATCTGGTATCCTGATTACTCCCTAGCTTCTGCATATTAGAGGAAACATGACTCTTCACTTTCTGTGACTGCCTAATCTCATTTAACATAATACATTTTCCTGTAAATGACATAATTTTGTTCTTTATTGCTGAGTAGAATTCCATTGTGTGTATATCCCATAATTTTGTAATCCATTCATCTGTTGATGGACACCTAGATTGGTTCCATAATTTGGCTATTATGAATTGTGCTGCTATAAACATGGATATGAACTGGACCTGGTGGCACATGCTTGTAATCCCAGTACTTGGGAGGCTGAGACAGGAGGATCGCAGGTTCAAGGACAGCCTCAGCAAATAGTGAGACTCTCACTAACCTAGTGAGACCCTGTTTCAAATAAAAATAAAATAGGACTGGGGATGTAGGTTGGAGATCGAATGCCCCTGGATTCAATCCTCAGTACCAACCACACACACACAAAAAAATGGATACACTATTATAATATTCTGATTTCAATACCTTTGGAAAGATACCCAGAAGTGGTATAAGCTATACCATAGTTTGTTGTTTTGTTTTGGTACTGAGGATTGAATCCAGGGGCATTCTACCTTTCAGCTCTTACCCCCCACCCCAGCCCTTTTTTTTTTTTTTTTTTTTTTTTTTTTGGCAGTACTGGGGATTGAGCCCAGGGGCATTCTACCTCTGAGCTACACCCCCAGTCCTATTTTGTATTCTTTATTTTGAAACAGGGTCTCACTAAGTAGCTGAGACTGGCTGCAAACCCAAATCCTCCTATCTCAGCCTCCCAAGAACTGGGATTACAAGCATGCACCACCACACCCAGCTCCCCAGCCCTTTTTATTTATTTATTTTTTAAACAGGGTCTCTCTAAGTATACCATATTGATATTAACATTGTTTGTTTTCCATTTATTTATTTATTCATTTATTGCAATCCTGAGGGTTGAACCCAGGGCCTCAGGTGAGCTAGGCAAGTTCTCTACCACTGAGCTACAGCCCAGCCCTAGGCACGTTATTTCTGTACCCAGAAACCACTTATGGCTTCCTCTTGTTTCTTGGATAAGAGTCAAACTCTGGCTCAGTTTTAAAGCCCTCATAAATCAGATGTTTTGCATGTTTCCTGTCTACTTTCTGGGGATATCCTGCCTACACAGGAAACCATGTGGCCAGGGACTGTGCTTTGTGCTTCACCATTACATCCTCCGCACATCACTGGACACATGATAGGTCCAGTTGTGTGCCATGGAACATACCTGTCGTGGCAGACTGCATAGAAGACGGTGGTCCCATAAGATAGGACTCCTAGTTGTTATGGTTGTAATGGCATTGACGGAGGACTCTTTTCCTTGATTCAAAGAAAATAAATTGGCACACGTTTGTAATCCCAGCATTTGGGAGGCTGAGACCAGAGGATCCAGGTTCACGGCCAGCCTCAGCTGCCCAGTGAGGCACTCTGAAACTTAGTGAGACCTGGTTTCAAAATAAAGAATGAAAAATAGGGCTGGGGGTATAGCTCAAAAGTAGAACGCCCCTGAGTTCAATTCCCAGTACCGCAAAAAAAATAAAAATAAATAAATTGAATCGAGAATTAAAACTAATAGATGGCTTGGTTGCAGCATTAACAAAAACTTTATTACAGAGTCAGTAGGAAATAGAGAGGGAAGAGAAGAAAAGCAGCATGCCTAGCAGACACACTGGAGAGCCCGAAAGTGGAACTCTTCCCTCCCCCCTCACACCCCAGTCTTTAAATAGTCTTCATATTGGCATGTTCTTATTGGCGTTACCAAGGCAACAGGCTAGTAACTTATTCCTTAGCCAGGTGGTGCCTCCTTGTCTCTGGACAGTGTGCTTACTAAGTGCAGGGGTCAGTGATCTACCTTGCTTTTACCCCTACTGTATCGGGCTGTATTGGTTGCTCGTCAACTATGGGGGCTTTGAAGCTGCACACAGAGTTTACCTTTCCAGGTCCCAAAGAATAGGAGGGAAATAGAGGCACAAATTACATCCCGTGTAGCCGTGTGATCTCTAAGAGCAAGGCTTAAGGCTCTTGCTATCTTTATGGCTCTGAAGTGAGCCAGGCAGAGGCACTGTGATCTTCGGGTTTTCAATTGTCTCTACGTATTTTTAAGGCTAAAGGCTTCACTATGGGTAAACATTAGGACAAAGAAGGGAAGGGGAGCTCTGAGGAGCTTCCTCCTCTCCCTGCCTGAGTGCTTGCACAGCACCCGGACTCTGATTGCTTGTAACATTTTGGAAATTAATACCAGAGCAATTTTCCAATACCGTCCTGTCACATAGTGACATGGAACCAATCTCTGAGTACTGAGATGTTCGCACAATGAGTGGCATGTATCTCAGAACTAGCCTTGTCATTAAGCAGTGCGTGACTGTACTTAAATGTTTGCTGAATGAACAGCAGATGGATGGTTGTCCAAATTAATTTCCTGCCTACCTGTACTCTGCAGTGTGCTCAGCGTTCTGTGCTTCTGTTCTCTACAGGAGCCTGAGTCCTCAGGCTGGCTTTTTCCCTAAAGTGCCTCAGCCCTTCTCCGTACCAGAAGCAAATCAGAATCCACCTTGTTGTGTCCTGTTTAGATCTCTTTTCTCTGCATTGTGACCGCCCTGACCTTACTTCCGTACCATTAGTGTAGCATTCCTGTTTGCTTAGTTAAATCTATGGGCCTATGGGTTCTCAGGAAGGAAAATTGCATCTCCTTTGTAATCTCCTTGAGGGCAGGGACCATTCACTTTCTTCCCCACCTCGGGTTGGGCCCGAGCCTGGCTGACATTCAGTAACTTGATGGCCAGAGCACTGTGCATTTGCTGACACCCTCTCTCCTTGTCAAGGGGCGTTTTTCTTTGTCAAATACCTGTACTCTTGAGGAAAACATTGCAGTTTTAGCAATTAAATCTTTCTGCAGGAACTGATTATTGGAAGGAACTTCTCCATTTTTAGTAAATCTAAATTTTCACTTACAAAAATTGTAAGTAGTTGGGTACAAGAGGAAAGAGCAAAGCCGGGTGTGGTGGCGCACGCTTGTAATCCCAGCATTCGGGAGGCTGAAACGGGAGAATCCGGGTTCACGACCAGCTTCAGCTACCTAGTAAGGCACTCCGAAACTTAGTGAGACCCTGTTTCAAAATAAAGAATAAAAAAAATAGGGCCAGGGGTATACCTCGGAGGTAGAATGCCTGAGTTCAATCCCCAGTACTGCAAAAAAAAAAAAAAAAAAAAGAGGAAAGAGCAAAATCAAACCCGTGGCAGGATGCGGAGGCCCCAGAGTGAGTCACGCCCTCAGAGGCTCTGGGCTGGCCCGTGATGTCGTGCTGGAAGATGAAGCGATGGCGTTTCCCTCGCTGGGCTTGTCCTTTTTCATCTGGCAGGTATTGATTGTCTTCCTCTTAGGTTTCTTTATTGCAGTGGGAAAAGGTTGCCTGTTTATCATCTTTTGCACTAGCACCAGTAATGATGTTTGTAAAAGAAAATAAGTTTCAGATGGATCAGATATATTTTTGTACAGTCATGTTTCTTTTGTCCGTTAAACAGAGCTGAATTTCTGCAATAAATATAGGTTAGTCTCACTTTAAGTCCTGCTCTACTCAAAAGGTCCCTTCAAAGCTCAGGCAGGCAGGATGAGTTGGTACCCTCTGCAGCATCCTTGGCGTTGTGATATGGTTCCAGATGTATTGTTGGGGTCTGTTGCTGGTTGAGTATGAATTCCTTGTACACGACCTTATTTCCAGACCCTCCAAAGATACCCGACATGTAAGTGAAAAGAGAAGGTTATATTGAGTGGGAAAGATAGTGTCAGAATGTGGAAGTGCCAAACTGCCCAGGTGAGGTGGCGCACACTTGTAATCCTAGTACTTGGGACGCTGAGATAGGAGGATCACAGGTTCGCAGCCTGCCTTAGCAACTTAGCAAGGCCCTCCACAAATTAGTGAGACCCTGTTTCAAAATAAGAAATAAAATAGGGCTAGCTCAGAGGTAGAACCCTCCTGGGTTCAGTCCCCAATACCACACACAAAAAAAGAAAAAGTGTCAGACTGTGTAGTTGGAGCCTTTAGAGAGTGCAGTAGGAGGTTTCTTACCAAGGCCAGGTCTGGGGTTGCTTGTCGTGCCTGATGAGTGCGTGGCTCAGCCTCTTAATGTAATCAGTGTCTGCTGAAGGACACCAGATGATGTGTGATGCCCTTTCTCTTCATGGAACAGCCCTGACTCAGCACAAAGCATCCATGCTAGCTTGCTGTAAATTAGCTCTGAAATCTGCTTTTTCCTTTAAAGTGGGTGAACACCAAGTATCATGAAGTACACATTTTTATTAGCCAGTGCAGTGTATTTCCATCAGATTATTGGGGAGCATATGGAGAGTAATGAATCTTCAATTGTGGTCATTAGGCAAACTTCCCAAAATCCAGTGGAATGTAGTTTGTGGAGACTTGGTTGCTGAAATTCAGTAATAGAAATATAGCCTAGAAGTTTGAGTTTGAAATTAGAGGCCACAGCTACAAAAGAAGGTGGGGGCTTGACTATTCCTAAAGTGAATGTAAGCATGGCTGTTCTGAAGTTGTTACTTACGTGCTCTGTTCAGTTCTCCAAGTACTGAGTTAGCTAGTATAATTATGGTAGTTATACGGGTTGTACACCAAGCATTACTGGCTTTCCTTTGTGTGGCACATGGTAGGACTGCACTGCCTGGGCCCCTTATGGTTGAGTGAGACCATGTGACCAGTGACATGTCACTTTCAGGCTGGAGCATTTAATTGCAGTGTGAGCTAGAGCTCTCCTGCTCCTCCCTCAGCCTTGGTGATGGGCACTGGTTCCCAGGGGTGACTACTCTGCCTATCCGGACAGGGACATTGCCAGGCAGAGCACAGCCGACCTGAGGTGGCCAAGGAAAGGGAGAGACTTGGACTGTTCATTAGCACAGGATCGTGGGGTCCAGCAGTTCACAAGCCTTTTTGTGTCAGGACCCCTTTACATTCTTAAATTATTGAGGAACCTGGAGCTGGGCACGGTGGTGCACGCCTGTAATCATAGTACTTGGGAGACTGAAACAGGAGGATCACAGCTTCAAGGCCAGCTTTAGCAATTTATTGAGACTATCAGCAACTTAAGGGGACCCTGTTTCAAACTTAAAAAGGCTGAGGGTGTAGCTCAGAGGTAGAATGCCACTGTACCAAAAAAAAAAAGAATTGAGGAACCCTAATTTTTTATTGATAAAGTATTATTATAAAACAAGAGACAGATATAAATATACCTGGATTTTATTGTAGGCACAAGAAAAACTTAATCATTTCAAAATAACTATATTGAAGCCAGGCGTGGTGGCGCACGCTTGTAATCCCAGCATTTGGGAGGCTGAGACCGGAGGATCCGGGTTCGCGGCCAACCTCAGCTACCTAGTGAGGCACTCCGCAACTTAGTGAGACCCTGTTTCAAAATAAAGAATAAAAAATAGGGCTGGGGGTATAGCTCGAAGGTAAAATGCCCCTGAGTTCAATCCCCAGTACCAAAAAAAAACCACAAAAAACTATATTGACCAAAAATGAAGCTACAGAAATCATTGCATGTATAAGCAAAATAGTAAGAACAGAGTCAAAGAACTGAGAACCTATTGAGTTGATCTCAGAAAGCTCCTGAGTTTATAGCTTAAAACTACCACCTTAGGAATGAAACTGAAAAAAAAAAAAAAGCTACCACCTTAGAAATTTCTAGAAAACATAACACAACAAGTACACATTCCATTAACCTCAGAACAATATTAGCATGATCATACAGCCTCAAGAAAATTCCACTGTACATTCATGAGAGAATGAGAGTGAAGAGGGCAACAGTTTAGTGCTGTGATAAAAATAGTTTTAAGCTTGTGCACTCCCTGAAAGTGTCATGTTTTAGTTTGCTAAATGAAGATATTAGCCAGGTGTGGTGGTGCACACCTGTAATCGTAGTGTTTGGGAGGCTGAGATAGGAGGGTCACAGGTTCTAGGACAGCCTCAGCACGTAGACTCTCAGCAAGTAGTGAGACTCTCAGCAGCCTAGCGAAACCCTGTTTCCAAAGAAATAAAAATAAAATAGGACTGGGGATGTAGCTTGGTGGTAGAATGCCCCTGGATTCAATCTCCAGTACCCCTCCACACACACACACCCCACAAAACCAGAGATATTAGCCAGATGATGTGGCACATGCCACATGCCTATAATCTCAGTATTTGGGAGGCTGAGACACAATCACAGGTTCAAGGACAGCCACAGCAACTTAGACTCTCAGCAACCTAGCAAGACCCTATTTCAAAATAAAAAAGGGGGCTTGAGCCTGATGTGGTATCACATGCCTGTAATCCCAGTACTTGAGAGGCTGAGACAGGAAGATCGCAGGTTTGAGGTCAGACTGTGTAACTTAGTGAGACCCTGTTTCAAAATAAAAAATAAAATAGGGCTGGGGGTATAGCTCAGAGGTAGAAAGTCCCTGGGTTCAATTCCTAGTACAAAAAAAATAAATAAATAAATACTATGGCTCTTTGACCTCAAACTGGGTCCTTTTGCCCTCTTGGATTGTGGAAACAGTAACAAGACCAAACTCCTAGTGAGCAGTGAAGAAAGACATATTCTTGGCCAAGAATAGGAGTAGAAGATAAATTCACAAATCAATTTCTCAACCTGTAGGGGATGGAGAGGTTTTAGATATAGGGCAAAAGAACTGAGGGGGAGGGATGAGCTCTGTTGATGAAGGGGAGGACTGTTCATGTCTCTTCTAGGAATGAGCATCAGTTTTCCAGGAATTCCAGCACCACCTTTTCACTCCATTGCTGGTTTCCTGGCATCCTCATGGCATAGGGGGCGGGGGGTCACTTAGAATCCAGATGGGATTATAATGAAGTTAGAAGTGGCCTGGTGGTTTCTCTGGCAGCCATCTTATATCCAGGTGGTTTTGGTTAGCCCACCTAAAGGGGAGCGTCTGGCCTTTGGGCATTCCTCCTCAAAGATGTGCAAGATCCGGGCAGGGTAGAAATTTAGCCAAGTCACCTAGGCACTACAGGATTAGGGTGGGTACCAAAGATAGAAAATAAAAGCAGAGTGGCAATAGACTATTTGAATATTTGTCATAGGATTCATTGCAAAACTGCTACAATTTAAGTAAGTGAAATGTATCTTCTTCTTTAATTGCTTGATAATTTAGGGAAGTAAATATGATAAAATTGGAGTTAGGAGACTTTCCTAAACATGGCAGTATAAAAGAAATCAGAAAAGAAACAGTTGATAGGTTTGAGTCTTTAAAAATAAGAAAGCTAGCAAGGCGCAGTAGTATGCCCCTCAAACCTGCAGTACTCATGTCTCTACCTCCCAAGTACTGGAATTACAGGTATGCATCACCATGCCTGGTGGCTCCTTTTTATTTTTTATTTATTTATTTATTTATTTTTTGCGGTACTGGGGATTTAACTCAGGGGCATTCTACCTCCGAGCTATACCCCCAGCCCTATTTTTTTTTTTTTTTTTTTTTGTGGTACTGGGGATTGAACTCAGGGGCATTTTACCTCCGAGCTACACCCCCAGCCCTATTTTTTATTCTTTATTTTGAAACCGAGTCTCACTAAGTTGCAGAGTGCCTCACTAGATAGCTGAGGCTGGCCGCGAACCCGGATCCTCCGGTCTCAGCCTCCCGAATGCTGGGATTACAA
>PVLC010045975.1:0-11598 GCA_004027655.1 Graphiurus murinus | reverse complement strand
CGGTACTGGGGGTTGAACTCCGGGGCATTCTACCTCCGAGCTATACCCCCGGCCCTATTTTTTATTCCTTATTTTGAAACCGGGTCTCACTAAGTTGCGGAGTGCCTCACTTAGGTAGCTGAGGCTGGCTGCGAACCCGGATCCTCCGGTCTCAGCCTCCCGAATGCTGGGATTACAAGCGTGCGCCACCACGCCCGGCGGCATTTATTTTCTTTATTTTTTTTATTTTGTGGAACTGGGGATTGAACCCAGGGGCATTCTACCTCCTAGCTACACTCCTAGTCCTATTTTTTATTCTTTATTTTGAAACAAGGTCTCATTAAGTTGCGGAGGACCTCCCTAAGTAGCTGAGGCTGTCCATGAACCCAGATCTTCTAGTCTCAACCTCCCAAGTATTGGGATTACAAGCATGGGCCACCATGCCTGGCTTTGTTCGGCATTTTTTTTTTTTTGCAGTACTGGGGGTGGAACCTGGGGGTATTCTACCTCCTAGCTACAGCCCCAGCCCTATTTTTTATTCTTTAATTTGAAACAGGGTCTCACTAAGTTGCGGAGGGCCTCACTAAGCAGCTGAGGCTGGCTGCAAACCCGGATCCTCGAGTCTCAGCCTCCCAAAATGCTGCGATTACAAGCGTGTGCCACCACATCCAGCTTCCTTGGGCATTTCTTGAAAAGAAAGGAGGGAGATAAATATTAGGAGCTTCTCGAAATTGTCCCAAGCCAAGCCTCTCCCTCCCCTTAATGTTCTTTAAAATCACAGTAATTCTAAGTTATAAGTTAGGTTCTTGTCTCGTTTTGGATATTGAACCTCTGACATACAGAAAGATTATCCTTAGCCAAGTTCTCAACACTGACTTTTGTATACAATTTTAGGGGATCCAAGGGCTCATTAAACTCCATTCTTGGTCTAAGCCTGTGTTAGACCCACTGTCTCCAGGAAATCAGAGAATATCCAGAAACTTTTATTGTCTTTAATACTTTTACTACCTCATGAATATTTATGAATAGTGGATGATTTTTTTTTTTCTTGTGGTGCTGGGTTGAACCCAGGGAGATTCTACCTCTGAGCTATACCCCCTAGACTGATTTTATTTTGAAGCAGGGTCTTGCTAAGTTGCTGAGGGCCTTGGTAAGTTGCTGGCTAGCCTGGAACCTGTCATCCAGTCTCAGCCTCCAAAGTACTGGGATTACAGGCATGTGCCACCACGCCTCGCTCCCCCAGCCTCTTATTTTGTATTTTGAAACAGGTTGTTGAGTCTGGCCCCTAACCCGTGGTCCTCCTATCTCAATCTTCCAGATACTGGGATTACAGGTCTGCACCACCTTGTCTGGCTAATCATACTTGATCCAATGCAGTTACCCAAAGGTAACTAAGAGTAGTACTTCTGCGGTGGAATTTTAAAGTGCAAATGAGTGAGAGTGTTGTTACGATAGTAGGCCCTCTGTGGACTTTAATTGCTTTGTCTTTGCATAATTCACCTTTAAACTTAAACATTTTGAACTCTTTTGGACAGCAGACATGCTTCATAGGGTATAGAAAGCCTACACTGAAATTAGCAGCTTTGGCAGGCTTGTGGCATAAGATCTGATGTTCTTTTTTTTTTTTTTTTTGGCGGTACTAGGGATTGAACTCAGGGGCTTTCTATCTCCGAGCTATACCCCCAGCCCTATTTTTTATTCTTTATTTTGAAACCGAGTCTCACTAAGTTGCGGAGTGCCTCACTAGATAGCTGAGGCTGGCCTCGAACCCGGATCCTCCGGTCTCAGCCTCCAGAATGCTGGGATTACAAGTGTGCGCCACCACGCCTGGCTCAGATCTGATGTTCTGATGTGGACTCAAGGCACTGCTGCCCAGCTAGCCACAGCCCACCTCCCAGGCTTGATCCTAACTCCCATTCACTAAATGATTTGTTCCACATTCTATACTTAATACTGCTCTCCAGTTCCCATCTCCAGCTGAATTCCCTGACCTTTGGCCCCCTTGGGGATGCCCTATTCCTTCACCTTCATCTCTTTTATCCCTAGAGTCTAGTTCAGGTCCTATCTATTGTCTTTACAAAAACACCCTTCAAACATTTCAGCCCTAGGGGATGCTTGTTCCCTCTGATCTGTAGTGGCATCCTGGTCCTTAAACAATCAAGTAATATTTGTTCTTTTTTGTGTGTGGTTCTGGGGATTGAACCCAGGGGCATTCTGCCTCTGAGCTACACCCCCAGTCCTATTTTTTGTTTTTTATTTTGAAACAATCTCACTAAATTGTGGAAGGCCTCACTAAGAAGCTGAGGCTGGCCGTGAACCTGTAATCCTCTGGTCTCAGCCTCCTAAGTACTGGGATTACAAGTGTATGCCATCACGCCCAGCTTCTATTTTTTCTTTTGAAACATGGTTTTGCTAAATTGCTGAGGGTCTCGCTAAGTTGCTGAGGCTGATCTTGAACCTTCTATCCTCTCCTGGCTCAGTTAGTTGCTGAGGGCCCTGATATATTGCTGAAGCTGGCCTCTGCTGTCTCGGCCTCCCAAGTACTGGGATTACAAGTGTGCATCACCATGCCTGGATTTTATTTTTTATTTTGAAACAGGGTCTCTTTAGATTGCTGAGGCCAGCCTGGAATCTGTGATCCTACTATCTCAGCCTCCCCAGTACTGGGATTTACAGGCATGTACCACCACACCTGGCTTGCTTTTTTTTTTTTTTTTTTAATGTGGTTTTTTTGCACCTGCCCATAATAGACGAGGACCAAGTATTAATAAAGATGTAGTAAATTTGTCTGAGTTGGAAATGCCCTCTGTACACAAAGAGATGGAAAGGAGTGCACAGGTAGAAATGTGGAGTGGTGGTCATGGGTCACTAACTTACACTTTTGAAGTGCTTGCTTTTTTTTTTTTTTTTTTGCGTGTGTGTGTGTATATGTTTCTGGGAATTAAACCCAGAGGCATTCTACTTCTGAGCTATATCCCTAGTCCTTTTTATTTTTTTGTTTTGAAACAGGGTCTAGCTGATTTGCAGATGGTGGCCTCGAACCTCTGATCCTCCTGTCTTAGCCTCCCGAGTACTGAGATTACAGGTGTGCACCACCATGCCCAGTGTGCTTGCATATATAGACTAGTGCTGTAGGATAGAGGCAGACTTGCTCCACGGGCAAAACCAACGCCTGCAAACGAGAATAGCTCTGCATCTCAAAAGGGGCTGTGTGGTATGCCTGCCTTCCTGGCTAAAATGCTGGCTTTGACTCTTGGAAAGCACGTTAGGTGAGCATGACACGGGCTGATGTTTCAAGGCCCTTTTCTTGGTTGGGTCTTGGCCTGTTGTAAATGGTGTTTGCTGCCTGGACACTGCAAGGGGCAGTGATGGGCAGAGCTGGGAAAGGCTTCATGGCCTCTCTGCCTCTGGCTTTGGGCAAGGGAGCAGTGGGTACCGTTCATGTTTGTGGCACTCTGTGCTTTTGCATTGGAAAAAAAATTTTTTTTTTCTTAGTACTGGGGATTGAACCAGTGGCATTTTACCTTTGAGCTACATCTCCAGCCCTTTTTGTTTTGAAACAGGGTCTTGCTAGGTTGCTGAGAGTCTTACTGTGTTACTGAGGCTGTCCTTGAAACTGTGATCCTCCTGTCTCAGCCTCCCAAGTACTAGGATTACAGGTGTGCACCACTCTGCCCAGCTCCAGCCCTTTTATTATTATTATTATGATTATTATTATTTTTTGCGGTACTGGGGATTGAACTCAGAGGCGTTCTACCTCCGAGTTACACCCCCAGCTCTATTTTTTACTCTTTTATTTTTGAAACAGGGTCTCACTAAGTTGCGGAGTGCCTCACTAGGTAGCTGAGGCTGGCCGTGAACCTGGATCCTCCGGTCTCAGCCTCCCGAATGCTGGGATTACAAGCGTGCGCCACCACGCCTGGCATGCCTGGAATCTGAGCTATACCCTCAACCCTGTTTTTTTATTCTTTATTTTGAAACAGGGTCTCACTAAGTTGTGGAGGGCCTCAGTAAGCAGCTGAGGCTGGCCACAAACCTGTGATCCTCCTGTCTCAGCCTCCCAAGTACTGGGATTACAAGCGAGTGCCACCACACCCAGCTTAGCTCATTTATTTCTATCCCCTCAATATACAAAAAGAGTGGGTTAGGGGAACAGGTATAGGACTCGACTCTTCAAGTCTAAATTTGATGTTTGAGTAACACCTTGCAGTCCGTAAGATGTGGGTGTATTATGATTAAATCAGCAATTTTTTATTTTTATTTTTTGTGGTGCTGGAGATTGAACCCAGAGGCATTCTATCTCTGAGCTTTACCCTCAGCCCTTTTTATTTTTTATTTTGAAACAGGATCTCACTAAGTTGCTGAGATCTTTGCTAAGTTGTTAAGGCTGGTTTCTTTTTTTTTTTTGCAGTACTGAGATTGAACTCAGGGGCATTGTACCCCCAGCCCTATTTTTTATTCTTTATTTTGAAAGCGAGTCTCACTAAGTTGCGGAATGCCTCACTAGATAGCTGAGGCTGGCGGCGAACCCGGATCCTCTGGTCTCAGCCTCCCAAATGCTGGGATTACAAGCGTGCGCCACCACGCCCGGCTTGTTAAGGCTGGTTTCTAACTTGCGATCCTCCTGTCTCAGCTTCTGGAATACTTGAATTACAGGCATATGCCACCATGCCAGGCTGAATAAGCAGTTCTTTTTTCTTTTTTTGTACTGAGGATTGAACCCAGGGGCATTGTGTCTCTGAGCTGCAACTCCAGCCCTTTTTTTATTTTTAATTTTGAAATGGTCTTGCTGATTTGCTGAGGCTGGCCTTGAACCTGCGATCCTGTTTCAGCCTCTCAAGTCCTGGGATTACAGTCATGTACCCCTACACCTAGCAGAAGAGCAGTTCTTAAACAACTTACTATATAGTCAGCAAGTGTTGATGGAGTTGTGGAGAAACTGGATCCTTTGTATATTGCTAATGGGAAAGTAAAATAGCACAGCCAGTTTGGAAAACAGTCTAGCAGTTCTTTTTTTTTTTTTTTTTGACAGTTCTGGGAATCGAACCCATTGGCACTCTACCACTGAGCTACATCCCCAGCCCTTTTTGATTTTTATCCTGAGACAGAGTTGCCGAGGCTAACCTTGAACTTGCTATCCTCCTGCTTCAGCCTCTGAAGTGTCTAGGATTATAGGCCTGTACCCAGCTTGACAGTTCTTTAAATGGTTAAACATAGAGTTACCATATGACCCAGCAATCCCTTTCCTAGGTATCTACCTAACAGAAATGAAAGCCAGGCATGGTGGTGCATGAACTGAGACAGGAGGAACATAGGTTCAAGGCCAGACTCAGCAATTTAGCAAGACCTTCTGCAACTTAGTGAGACTCTGTTTCAAAATGAAAAATAAAAAGAATAGAGAGTGTAGATGATAAGTAGAATACCTCTAGTTTCAACCCTTAGTACCAAAAAAATAAAAACAAAAAAACCCCCAACCCACAAAAAACAAAATCATGCACAGAAAACCTTATAAATGAATGTTGCAGAAACTGGCTTTGAACCTGTGTGCACATGAGTGTTGATATCAGCATTATTCATAACAGCAAAAGGGGCCCAGACGTTAGGGCACGCGCCTTTAATCCTAGCACTTGGGAGGCAGAGACAGGAGGATCCCAGGTTTAAAGTCAGCCTCAGCTATTTAGCAAGGCTCTCAGCAATTTAGCAAGACTGTTTCAAAACAATAAATGAAATAGGGCTTGGAGGTAAGACTGCCTCTGGTTTCAATCCCCAGTACACACACACACACACACACACACACACACACACACACACACACACATAGCAAAAGAAGAAAGCACCCCAAAATATCGGTTAACTGATGAATAAATAAAATGTGATATGTACATGCAATGGAATGTTATTCTGCAATAAAAGGAATGAAACATGTTACAGAATCAGATATAAAAGTCCACATTTATATGATTCCATTTATATACAGTATATAGAGCAGGCAGTTCCGTAGGGATGGGAAGTAGATTAGTGTTGGTTTAGGAATTGGAGGTGGTCTGAGAGAAAGGAAAGTGATGAATAAAGGGTGTGGGATTGCTATTGGAGGTGATGAAAATGTTCTAAAATTGTGGTTTTGCACATATCTGTGAATATACTAAAAACCATTGAATTGTATACTTTAATACTGAATTGTGTGATATGTAAGTCAATCTCAATAAAGCTATATAAAAACATGTAAGTAATATATATTCACTAGAAAGCAAGAAAAATAAAGCAGCATCTGTAACTTCACTGTTAGTGTTTTCATGTATAGCCAGATTTCTTTTCCTGCATTTATAACTTTTGCAAAATGGGATTATGCTGTACATCCTGATTTATGGCTTAAAAAAAAGAAATTACCGGGATAGAACCCAGGGGTTGTGCATGCTAGGCAAGTGCTCTGCCACTGGAGTACGTGTCCAGCTCTTGTTGTATTTTAAGTCAGGCTCACTAAGTTGCCCAGGCTGGACTTGAATTTGGATCCTCCTGCCTCAGTCTCCTGGGTGACTGTGATGAGGTGTGCCCCACCGCTGCAGCTCAGTCAGCAGTACATGGTACATAGCTCTTGCTCAGAGGTAATGGAGGAAGCAGGACTGAGGAGTGCCCTAGTGAGACCCTGTTTCCAAACCAAAAAATAAAAAGGGCTAGGAGTGGAGCTTGGAGGTGGAATGCCTCTGGGTTCAACTCCCAGAACCACCCCCCCCCCAAAAAAAAAAAAAAAACCCAAAAAACTAGGGAGTTTAGCTGGTGTGGATGATGGCTTGCATGCCTGTAATCCAGTACTTGGGAGGCTGAGATTGGAGGAGTGTAGGTTCAAGGCCAGTGAGTGGTAATTTAGCAAGACTTTTTCAAAATAAAAATAAGAAGAGCTAGGGGTGTAGTTCAGAGATTCTGCTACTGGGTTCAACCTCCAGTTCCATACACAGCACACACACCCAAACAGCCCCCCCCCCCAACCTAGAAATTTGGATTTTAATATGAAGCTTCTTGATAATTGTTTTTTTTTTATAAGGGATGGGGTAGCCGGGCGTGGTGGGCCACTCTTGTAATCCTAGCATTTGGGAGGCTGAGACTGGAGGATCCGGGTTCGCCGCCAGCCTCAGCTGCTTAGTGAGGCCCTCCGCAACTTTGTGAGACCCAGTTTCAAAATAAAGAATAAAAAATAGGGCTGGGGCTGTAGCTTGGAGGTAGAATGCCCCCGGGGTTCCATCCCCAGGACGCAAAAAAAAAAAAAACCAAAAAAAAAAGGGGGTGGGGTTTCATCCTGATGCCCAGGCTGGCCTTGAACTCCTGGGCTGAAGATACCCTCCTGCCTCAGCTTTCCCAGTAGGAGAGACTACAGTTGCTTGGCAGGTTTTTAAATTTGGTACTAGCTGGGCATAGTGGTGCATACCTATAATCCTAATACTTGGGAAGCTGAGACAGGAGGCCCAGAGGTTCAAGGACAGCCTCAGCAAGTAGTGAGACTCAGCAACCTAATGAGACCCTGCTTCAAAATAAAAATAAAAAATAGGGCTGATACCACAAAAAAATAAAACAGGGCCAGGGATGTACCACAGAGATAGAATGCCTCTGGGTTTACTCCTTAGTACCACAAATATACGTAAAACACAAAACACCCACCTAAATCCTTCACTTGGGAGTCCGAGATAGGAGGGATCACAGGTTCCAGACCAGCCTCAGCAATATAGTGAGACCCTGTTTCCAAATAGAAAATTAAAAAGAACTGGGGTATAGCTCTGAAGTAGAATGCCCCTGGGTCAATCCTTCAATCCCCTGTACCAAAAACAAACAAAAAGACCCCCACCAAATTCTGGTCCAGTGTGAGGCTATCCTCAAGAATTTAGGCTTTTAGAAATTTAGACCCTGTTTTAAAATAAAAAATAGGCCGGGCGTGGTGGTGCACGCTTGTAATCCCAGCATTCGGGAGGCTGAGACTGGAGGATCCAGGTTCGAGGCCAGCCTCAGCTACCTAGTGAAGCACTCCACAACTTAGTGAGACCCGGTTTCAAAATAAAGAATAAAAAATAAGAAGCTGGGCGTGGTGGCGCACGCTTGTAATCCCAGCGTTTGGGAGGCTGAGACCGGAGAATCTGGGTTCACAGCCAGCCTCAGCTACCTAGCGAGGCCCGGTTTCAAAATAAAGAATACAAAATAGGGCTGGAGGTATAACTCGAAGGTAGAATGCCTTTAAGTTCAATCCCCAGTACTGCAAAAAAAAAAAAAAGTCCAAGTGTGGTGGCACACGCTTGTAATCCCAGCATTTGGGAGGCTGAGACCGGAGGATCTGGGTTCGAGGCCAGCCTCAGCTACCTAGTGAGGCACTCCACAATTTAGTGAGACCCTGTTTCAAAATAAAGAATACAAAATAGGGCTAGGGGTATAGCTTGGAGGTAGAGTAGAACGCCCCTGAGTTCAATCCCCAGTACCGCAAAAAAAAAAAAAAAAGGCTGGGAATATAGCTCACAGCTAGAATGTCCCTGGATTCCATCCCCAGTAACCCCCAAAACCTCCAAAACCAAATCCTTAGGTGGGTGTGATGAGGCACACCTGTAATCCCATATTTGGGAGGCTGAGACAGGAGGATTGCAGTTGTGAGGCTGGCCTTAGCAATTTAGGGGAGAGACCCTCTTTCTAATAAATATGGCTAGGGATATAACTTGGAGGTAGAATGCCCCTAGGTTCAGTCTCCACTTTAAAAAAAAAAAAAAAAAAAAGCTCTAGAGCAGTTTTAGCTCTCAGCAAAATTTAATGGAAAGTGTATTGAGAGTTCCTATGTACTCTCTTGTCTCCACACAAGATGTACCAGATTTGCTACAATTAGTGAACCTACTTTGACAGGTTTTTATCACCCAAGGTCCATAGTTTACTTAGGATTCGTGTGTGTGTGTGTGTGTGTGTGTGTGTGTGTGTGTGTGTGTGTGTGTGTATGTATCTGGTTCTCGGGTACAGCCCTTTTGTTTGTTTTGACATAGGGTCGCAATAGGTTGCTGAGAGTCTTGCTATTTACCGAGGCTGTCCTCCAGCCCGCAATCCTCCTGTCAGCCTCCCAAGTACTGGGATTGCAGGCCTGTGCCGCCATGCCCTGTTTAGGATTCACTCGTGTGCATTCTGTGGGGTTTTGACATGTAGCCTCCTTATAGTATCTCCCAGAATGACTCCACTGCCTTGAAAGTCCCCTGCAGTCCACCTGTTCCTCCCTCCTTTCCTTCCTCCGCCCCTCAACCACTGGCAGCCACTGACTTTTTCTTATAATCTCCATAGTTTTCCAGAATGTTACATGCTTGGAAGCATACAGCATGCAACCTTTTAGGATTGGCTTCTCTCTCTTTTTGGTACTGGAGATTCTTCAGGGCCTCCAGCATGCTAGGCTCTCCCACTGTGCTATGTCCCTAACCCCCTCTCCCTTTTTTTTTTTTTTTTTGTGGTACTGGGGATTGAACCCAGGCACATTCTACCTCTGAGCTACACCCCAGTCCTATTTTTTATTCTTTACTTTCGAAACGAGGTCTCACTAAGTTGCGGAGAGCCTCACTAAGTAGTTGAGCCTAGCCACAAACCTGGATTCTCTGTTCTTAGCCTCCCAAGTACTGGGATTACCAGCATGCACCACCATGCCTGGCTCCCCCAACCCCTTTTTAAAAATTCATTTTGCCAGGTGTGGTGGCACACACTTGTAATCCCCTACTTGGGAGGCTGACACAGGACGTTCTCAGGTTTTCAGCCAGCCTCAGCTACTTAGTCTCACTAAGAGTGAGACCCTGTTTCAAAATAAAGAATAAAAAAAAACAGGGCTTGGGGTATAGCTTGGAAGTAAAATGCCCCTAGGTTCAAGGTTTAATCCTCAGTAACACACACAATTTATTTTGAGCCAGGCATGGTGGAGTATGCCTGTAATCCCAGTACTTGGGAGGCTGAGTCAGGAGGATTGCAGATAGCTTCAGCAAGTAGTGAGGTTCTCATCAACCTAGTGAGACCCTGTTTCCAAATAAGAAATAAAATCAGGCTGGGAGGTGTAGCTTGAAGGTAGAATACCTCTGGGTTGAATCCCCAGCACCACAAAAAAAAAAAAAAACAAAAAAAACAAAAAAAACCCCACATGCTTGTAATCCCAGTACTTAGGAAGTAGAGATAGGAGGATTGCAGGTTCAAGACCAGTCTCCACCATTTAGTGAGACCCTGTTTCAACCTAAAAAATAAAATTGGGCTGAAGCTCAGAGGTAGAATGCCCCTGGGTTCGACCCCCAGTTTCTCCCTCTCTCTCTCTCTCTCTTTCTCTCTCGCACACGCACACGCACACGCACACACAATATTTTGAAGCAGAATCATAGGCTCTTACTAAGTACTCCAGATTAGCCTTGAATTTGCCATCTTTCTGTCTTGGCCTCCCAAGGATCTGGGGTTATAGATGTGCGTCACCGCGTTCAGAGGACTTGCTTCTTTCTTTCTTTATTTTTTTGGTACTGGGGATTGAACCCAGGGGCATTGTAACCTCTGAGCTACACCTCCAGTCCTATTTTTTTTTTTTTTAATTCTTTATTTTGAAATGGTCTCACCAAGTTGTGGAGGGCCTCACTAAGTAGCTGAGGCTGGCCACGAACCCAAGATCCTCCTGTCTCAGCCTCCCAAGTACTGGGATTACAAGTGTGTGCCACCACGCCCACCTGAGGACTTGCTTCTTGTAACTCGTAATCCATTTGCATTTAAGGTTTCCCAGCATCTTTTCTTGGTACAAGAGTTCTTTTTGTTTTAGCATTGATTAATGTTCTGTTGTCTTTATGCCACAATTACTTATCTGTTAACTTATTGAAGGTATCTTGGTGGCTTTGAAACAACTTTTGGTAGTTAGGAATAAAGTTGTTATAAACATTCATGTAGGCCAGATATGGTGGACTGGGTGTGTAGCTTGAAGGTAGAATGCCTCTAGGTTGAATCCCCAGCACCATACGCACACCAAAAAAAGTATAAAAAATAGGGCTGGGGGTGTAGCTCAGAGGTAGGATGACCCTGGGTTCAATCCCCAGTACCACAAAAAAACAGGGCTGGGGATATCAGTCCCTGGGGTTCAACCCCCAGTACCCCCCACACACAGAAAAAAAAATGAAATTTTATCTTAAATGTTGTCCTTGGCTCCCACAGAGGAGGCCTGGCATCTGAATGACAACATTGTTTGATAGCTGAAGTGATGCCAACAGATATGATTGCCTGCTAGGCTGGGGGGTGGGGGCTGGCAGACCGTCCCTTTTTGTGTGTGTGTCATACTGGGGATTGAACCCAGGAGCATTCTATCTCTGAGCTACACTCCCAGCCCTCCATCATCATCGTCGTCATCACCATCATCACCACCATCATCATCATTATTATTTTTGCAGTACGGGGGATTGAACTCAGGGGCATTCTACCTCTGAGTTATACCCCCAGCCCTATTTTGTATTCTTTATTTGGAAACAGGGTCTCACTAAGTTGTGAAGTGCCTCACTAAGTAGCTGAGGCTGGCTGCGAACCCGGATCCTCCTGTCTCAGTCTCCCAAGTACTGGGATTATAAGTGTGCGCCACCACACCTGGCTCCTTTTTTTTTTTTTTTTTCGGTA
>PVLC010045974.1:0-11590 GCA_004027655.1 Graphiurus murinus | reverse complement strand
AAAAAAAAAAAAAAAAAAAGCCGGGCATGGTGGCTCACGCTTGTAATCCCAGCATTCGGGAGGCTGAGACCGGAGGATCCGGGTTCGAGACCAGCCTCAGCTACCTAGTGAGGCACTCCGCAACTTAGTGAGACTCGGTTTCAAAGTAAAGAATAAAAAATAGGGCTGGGGGTGTAGCTTGGAGGTAGAATGCCCCTGAGTTCAATCCCCAGTACCGCAAAAAAAAAGAAAGAAAACTTATAAGCATGTTAATCAATTAAAAACCCTCATATTTCTTTCTTCAGATGTATATGTATATTTTTCTTGTATTATTTACATGTGCCACTTCAAATAAATAGATGTTTGAATAGAAAAATAAGATGAAAGATTCATATAACACAATGTGATTTTACTCAGCCACTTTCCTACATTATTGGCAGAATGATCTTCCATAAGAACCCAGGCTATTCTGCATTTAAGTCATTTAGTTTGGATAACATAAAGCTTTTTTGTTTTTCATTTTCTTTTATCCACAGCTTAATTTTGTTTGCTAACACTACTGAAGTTTCTTTAGATAAGGATGTATTTTTCTGTCTCAGTTTACAGTTTTATTTTTTTTTTTTGCAACGATGATGGTGACAATTTTCATTAAGTACCTCACACATTGCCTTCAACCATCTCTATGCACCTCTAGTCCTGTTATTACCAAAATTAATCTTCTCTCCTAGGTACATAAGCACCTCAACACAAAATGCATCTTATGAGCTATTGAGCAGAAACAGCAGCTAATTTTACAGCTTTGGCTTGGTCAATAATGTTGACCAGTAGGAAAGCTTCAGCTGTCTTCCATCTTCCTGCTGGCCAGCATTATTAACTCGACATTCTAATGAGTACATTTGGAAATTGCCATCCATGTATGCCTCCATATAAGAGGAAACTGAATTAAACTCAATCTATATAATGCCAAGGATGATGAAAATTGAATGTTTTCTTACTTTCTGTAAAAACTACTTTTTTAGAACTCTTCCTTTTTCTGTAAACCTAGACAGACAAAAATAAACATTTTCAGTAGGAAACAGACAAAGGGTGATTTCTACTCTCACTTGACAAGCAACAAAATACAACTTGATAGCTAAAATTAAATGAGACTCTCTAATATATTAGGCTAGACTCAGGTTTATAGTAAGAATCATGACACAAGTTTGATATATATATATAGTTGTTTGTAATATTCTATAGTATATGCCACGACCTCATTCCCCATGTCAGTGATGGGGCATCAAATGTCAGGATTAAGGTACCATGCCTGTAATAATGGCAGAAGCCTTGTCATGGCAGAATATGATATATAGAAAAGCAATTGCAACCTGTGCTTTGTTCCTTTGCTTCTATGTTTTGGTTTGTTCACTCTTATCTAAAATTTGAGGCCCCATCAGGCTTTAATGTGATGTTACTGTGTAACCTCAGTCTGTCCACAACTTGCTTTCTTGCTATATGTTGGTTCTTGGGTTCCTGGAAGCTCTCTGTCACAGGTAATAACACCTGTGACCCAAATCAACTGGTTCTTTAAACTTTCTATGCTAAAAAAATCAGGCCCAGTTTGAATTTTCTTTGTTTACATACAATTTTTATTTCCAAGGCAAGAGTATAAAGTGTTAAAAGAAATCTGGGGAACATTAATTGTATCAATTTATAAAATTAGTAGCTCTAGACCTAGTGGCTAATTTGGTACCAATGCTACAAGTTCAACAATGATGGTGTAATTGTAAACAGGTGACTATTTGATTTTTTTTACGATACTTGGGATGGAACTACCTTTGAGCTACACTCCAGCCCTATTTTATTTATTTATTTTTTAAATTTTGAAGCAGGCTCTCACTAAGTCGCAGAGGGCCTTACTAAGTTGCTGAGGCTGGCCATGAAACTGTGGTCCTCTTGTCAAAGCCTTCTAAGTACTGGAATTATAAACATGGGCCACCACATCCAGCTAACAGGTTACTTTTTAAAGCATTCCATCATTTACTGATATGCTTCCTTTGGATATTGTTTTCTAAAAAGAGTTCATTGATAAAAACCTTGAACCCTGCCCTCCTCAAAAATCCCCACTTTCATATTTGAGATTTTTCTGGATTTTGACTTTAAAGGGCATGGGATTTTCTTATTTTGGGCTTAAATCTGTTTTAACTGGAAATGCTCCCGAGTCTCAAATAGGTGGCTTCTGTTGTTCTTTTGTTCATTATGGAATCAGGGTTTTAGCTCTAATCTGCCACCTGTTCTGTAAAGGACATCGATACTTCAGAGCGTGTTTACTAATTACATTTGATTACTTGAAAGGTCACATGAAGGTTTTGAGAGTGTGTTTCAGTGGGGTGTTTATATCACAATGTTGATGGATGATGTCCCTGAGATACCCAAAGGGCAGATAAATGGAGTTGGCCAAAGGCACTGGCAGTGATTGACTAAATCACAGTGAAAGATGAGGATCTGGCCTTGGGAATCTTTTCTAATCAGCTGACATTCAGAGTTTCATTTGACATTGAATAAGAACCATAGTTCAGTTTCCTGTGTCACTAAGTGGTGGAGGAACTCAAAATCATTATAGAATGTTTCTGTGTTACTTGGTTAAAAGCATGTTCTTGAACTGTCCTCTCATCAAAATCATGCTTTCTGGGTCCCAGGGTTAGAATCTGAGTTGTTTTTGGCTGTTGATCTTTAACCAGAATCCTCAGAAGGAGTTAGTTTCCTGATATCCTTTCTCCTAGAAGTTATAGACATATCTTCTAAAAAAGGAAAAAGAAAACCTAGAAAGGACAAAGTTGGCTCTTAGTAACTTTCAAAATCTTGTTATTTTCTTAAAATAAAGAGAGTCCATGGGAGAAAACAATGTAATGCCTCCAACTTATCCCAATGGAGTACATTTGACCAGAGTTTATATAGATCAGATAAATTGCTTTTTCTATGAACTACAGCAGAAGATGAGGTTTTTGATAGGCATTATTTTTGGAATTAAATATTATTTATGTAGCAGAATGTTAAAATAGACTCTGTCCCATGTGTGAAAACCCATGTGCATAGAACAGAATGAGAAGCTGCAACTCTTTCATTTCTAAGTGGAATGCTGGGTTTCTTAAGCAAAGTTTACAAAGAGGTGACAAAAAAACAAAACCTAAGGTATGACTGAAATGTAAAAAGCTGTCCATATGTGGGGGATGAGTATACACTCTTGAAACTATCACCGCCACCATCAAGAACATCGACATGTCAATCACCTCCCAAAGTTTCTTCCCACCCCATTAAATAATAATAATAATAATAATAATAATAATAATAACAACAACAACAATAATAATAATTATCATTATCATCATCATCATTATTGTTTTCTGATTAGAACTCTTGGCCATCCACTTCAACTTTTTAAGAGGTTGGTGAGGTAGGAGAGGAACTGAGCATTAGAGAAAGTATTTCTTTGGACAGAATTATTAAACTCTGCCTGTCTCTTCTCACCACCTGGAAACAGAGAGGAGGATTCCTCCTTTCCTTAAGCCTAGTGAGAAGAGATTCAAGGGCACCAGGAGAAGTCTAGGAGCTAGGGCAAAGTAGTGGACTGGTCTGGTTCACATTCTGCAGATTTGAAGAGAGAGCTGAGGGAAGCAACCTTGGTTAGAAGGATAAGGGAAGCAAGTGGGAAAGATCTGCACCTCCACTGGAGTTAGTTCTACATATCTCCTGCCTTGTAATTTGGGTTCTCTGGAAAGCAAATGCTGAATTAGAGCTAGATGGGTAAGTGACTGACTAAGGAATAGGGGAACACATGTGAAAAATGAAGATGAAGAAACAGGCTTGAGTCAGGACAGCCTCAGACCACATGTGGATCTGACAAAGTTTTTGCCAATCAGTGGGGAGTTCCTGAATGAAAAGTAGAGGAGTCCCAAGTTGGGCCCAACAGCTCAGCATTAGTAATGCTGCAGTATTCAGTCCAATGACTGCTAGGGGATGCCCAGGTGTCAGCACCAAGGTAGTATAATCCACGGGGGTGCTATGGATTTAAACTGTCAGCTTTTTCACAACTGAAAAGCAAGTTCTTTCATGAAGGGAGATCTAAGCAGTGCATTTCCATGGGTACTAGGAATGGCAAACTACTGCTTTATATATTTCCCAACATTTCAGCATCTCTGCAGCTAACATTTCAGAGAAGAATATATGTACTTATTAGAGCCATAAGGCTTTAGACTAGAAAAATATGGAAGTGGAACAAGAGTATTCTATAAATATTACCTATATTAATCAATGATCAAAAAAGTCTATGTAGATATTTAGGCATTTGACCTTCTGTCTTTGATCAGTGTCATGCCAATCACAGAGAATGAAAAATGCCAAATGTGGGTCAGGGGTAGATGGATTGGAAGGTCTTCCTGATTGAATGAGCAGGTTTTTTTTTTTCTATTTTGTTTAATCAGAAAACTGGAATCTTGGTAAGTAAAGAGGAATAGGACTCTACAGAGAAAGATTTGCTATACTTTGGTACTTTTTCAGCTGAAAAAGTCTCTGTGGATTTGCACTAACCCTTTATATTACTTACACTGTATCTACATTTCCCCCAATGACACATTCTACTATTCTATGCAAAAAGTATGGCAGAAGAAGGTGCTATTGCCTAGGAACTGCTCCATTGAGACAACTGCCTAATACTATGGCTCTCAGCCAGTAGAAAATTTTCCTCCTCTAAAGAGTCATCTTGGGGTAGCAGTGTCCTTAAACGTGCTCTTCTACCAGTCCTACTTCCACTTGCAGTTGTCATACTGTGTTTGCTGCCCACCTACTTGCAGTGGATTCTCTTCTGTAACTGTTGGTTCTGCTAGGAATAACCTTGAATGACAAGAATTTCCTCTGAATCCCCCCGAATTACTCTGCCCCTCAGGTATGACATTGACTCCTTAAAAGTATTATTATAATTTTTAAACACTAATATAATGAATATTAAATTAATATTTCATCCATTAGTGGGATGGATACTTTTTGAAATTTTTAATGTACCATCTATCATCATTAATTAATTGATAATTAACTAAGCAAGCATTCTCTGTTGAGACATTTGCAGAGCATCTCCCGTGTTCCAGGCTTTATGCCGGAATCAATGGGGGAATAAAGAAATGAGTAATTAGACATGGTTTCTAACTTCAGGAGACTTGTAACCTTTAAGTTTTCTACAAATCATTCCTATAAACATGTAGCTGCCTTTTTCAGAAAACATGTCTTTTTCCATTTAGTTTTACTGACAAATCATACTTGGTGATCCAGCTATGCCTTCATCAAGACAATAGTATGCAAAAGACTAAGCCTAAAGAGCATCAACAATGCAGTGATTACTAACATGCTATTTTCCTGTTAGGCCACATTAGTTTTGTGCATTGCACAGTCTGGAAAGTTGAGGGGACAGGAACACTAGAGATCATCTGAGCTCAGTCTCTGTTTTTAACTTGGAGATCAAAGCATGGAAAGAAGAAAAGACTTGTCTAAAGTTATGTAGCCTATAAATGCGAGAGCTGGGACTCTGGCTCCTTCTCCATACTCTTTGCTTTGTTCTGTTTTGTGTTGGTACAGAGACCAGTGGACCTCTTGCTGGGAAAAGTTAGAAGACATTTGGCCACTGGGTAAGGTTCAGGATGGGTTGGATCCAGGATCTTCACCTCTGAGAGTCTACGACTCCAAGAGACAACTACATAAACCAATGCCAGATGACTTTTTGCATTTTCTGTAAATTACTAAAGTTAGCCCCCCCCCTAAACTTTGTCAGCTCAAAATCTTAATTTAGAGAAACATATTCAGATCAATATCTTCCTGTATATTTGCAGAAGGATGAATGTAAGAAAAAGAGGTTTGTGCTTATTTTCTTGTTATTTACTTTACATTTGAATTTATTCTTTATCTCCTCTGTCTAGGAAACTTTTATTTACCCATATATCATTGGTTCTCTTTGATCTTACCTGCAGAATGGGTTGTCTGTGTCCTCACTGTACTTTGTGATGCTCATTATAGTACATGTGACCTTGAAGTTTAGTTGTTCAGTTCTGTATCTCTCTCTGTGGCAGGGTGGTGAGTCTAAGCATCGAGGAATAGCATGTTCACCTCTTTATCACTAAGTCCTGGCATTATTATACTGACAATAGTAGGTGTTCAAATTATATTAAGTAGCTGGGCTTGGTGACACACACCTGTAATTTCAGTACTTAAGAGGCTGAGACAGGAGGCTTGAAGGTTTAATGCCTGACTCAGCAACTTAGCAAGGTTCTCAGCAACTTAGGAAGCCTGTCCTAAAATTAAAAATAAAAAGGGCTAGGAGTGTAGCTCAGAGGTAGAATGCCTCTGGGCTCTATCCTCAGCACCAACAAAAAACAAAAGTAAAAACAAACAAGAAAGCCAAATTATATTAATTGAAATATTGGATAATAAAACCTAGTTCGAATCACTTGGGTTGAGCTTATATAATAGTATATGCAGCAATAATTATTATCACAACCTTTTTTTATTACAAAGTATTTTTGTTTATTGCCTTAATTCTAATATCAACCCCATGAAGAAGGTATCATTATTCTCATATTTATAGGGAGGAATAAAATCAGAGAAACAATTGTTATTTAGTGTTGTCTAGTGAGAAATTGAGATTTCATCTCAGAAATTCTGGCTCAAAACTGGGTGTGGTGGTACATGCCTATAATTCTGGTGTTCAGGAGACTGAGACAGGAGGATAACAGGTTTGAGACCAGCCCCCACAGTTTAGTGAGACCTTGAGCAGCCTGGTAAGACTCTCTCTCTCTCTCTCTCTCTCTCTCTCTCTCTCTCTCTCTCTCTCCCCTGACTCCAGACTACATGTCCTATCCTACACATGGAAGTTTGAAATAACATGTATTGGGGTGTCCTAGTGCATTTTTGTTGCTGTAATAGAAAACCACAGAGAACACAATTTATAAAGAAAAAAATTATTTGGTTCATGGTTCTGGAGGTTGGGGAGTCTGATATTAAGATGCAGCATTTTGGTGAGGGCCTTCATGCTGTACCATACCATGACAGAAGGAAGAATGGAAAGAGATGGGGGAGAATGAGATCTAAGGCAATAAAGTCACTTCCATGCAAATCCACTCTTGTGATTGCTGGCCCACTCCCAAGATAATGACATTAATCCATTCATGAAGGTGGAGCAGTCATGACCTCATCACCCCTTCTTAGGCCCCACCTCTTAGCATAGTTGCATTGGCGATTAAGATTCTAACACATGAAATCCAGGGATACATTCAAACCACAGCAGACTGATATTAGTAATAATTTTCATGTGCTCATGATTGAACGAGTAAATTAAGCATAAAAAGTCTATAATAATAAGATATTTTAATGTATAATGCCAATACAAAGATAATGTTAAGATAAAGAACCATCCTTCGTTTTTGTGCTTATGTTAAAGTCTTTTTAAAATAGAATGATAGCGGCAATATATGATGTATATGTATGTATGTGACTATCCAGAATGAACATTGGCTGCAATTTGTAAGACATATATCTCTTAACTTTTTTTGAAGTGTTAGCAGTTTGCTAAACTTCAAAGCCTAGGAACCACAGCAGCCTTTGCAGTATACCTCAACTAGTTAATTTTTTCCTGCATATGCCTTTTTGAAGCAAATGATGAGAAAACAAGCTCATATCAGAAATTTAATTAAGACAACATCCATTTGAAAACCATCTAGGGCATGTCTTGGAATCAGAATATACCAGATCTAATTTATCACATTTGCTCCAGCTGCAGCCCTGGAAAGTAAAGATCCTATTTAGAATAATAACTCTGTAGTCATGTTATTCTTATAAACTTGCATTTCATTATTAGAGTATTTACTGGTACTTAGGTGTGGTTAAAACCATTTATTTGAGGATTTCCCACAATACGATTTAAAATGAGGTTTATTGCTACTTCTCATTTAAGCCATTTTAAATTAAGATTTTATTATGTCCAGAGCAGTCTGAATAATTATTTTTTTGATATTCTTAGAAATTAGTTAACATCACAGATTTCCCCCCTTTGGACCTAGAATTCAATGCTGGGACCACAGCACAGTGCTAGCTCCACCGCACAGTGAGTGTGGTTTTATTGCACACTGCATTTCCACCGTGTAGCTAGTGACCTGTGCATGGACAGGGTTTTGCTGGGGAAGGAACACTGATCAAGTCAGCACACTGGTGGCATTTGGCCACCTCACAGCACAGAGCTGTTGCTGCTTGATCACTGGCATTTTGCTGCCTCTCAGCCCTTGTCTTTATAAATGGGTAGCATGTATTTCCAATTTCTTCTTCTCTTGATAAAGATGGTGTTTATGAGCATCGGCATTAACGGCATAGTTTTGCAGCCCCGAGGTTAAAAGCTTTCCAATGTCTCATTAACTCACAATGGCATTTCATTTTTAATATTGTCTATGCACCCTTGCTTGAATCATCACAGTTCAAATGACTTTAATTTGCAGAGGCGAACTTAACTGTGATGAATGCTTTAGAGACACAAGCCAAAATGCTGGGTATCACCATGGTGGGCTTATTCTTGGCTAACAATTTTTCATGATGATAGCCACATCTCTGCTGTTGCTAGTATAACAAAGTGGCAATAAGCTAGGTGTGGACCTGGGTTTAATCCCACCTGTGTTAGTTACTAGTGGCCTTGGACCACTCATTTGACCCCTTGAATCACAATTTCTCATCTGAATACTTTTATAGATTTTGGGGGAAATTGTAAATGATAAAATGTATGTATCATCTAGCAAAGTGTGGATGTAGTCTATTCTGTTTGTTATCTTCCTGGTGGCACTAAAAAGACTCCTTTTGCACAGTGCTTTGCCTGAGATCTCTAAGACCCAGAACAGTAGCATGTGTGGAACTAGAAGGCTTCCTGCTCCCTCATCGTGGCCTCTCCAGGCAGAATCTCTATTTTCTGTGGGCCATTAAGGACTTGAAGAAGGTCTTGAGTCCTTTCTTCTAATTCCTTCATTTATCCCCCTCCCCCACCCCCGCCACTTGTATTCATATTCATGAGTTCTCAGTGACACAGACTCTGCAGGTAGGGGAAGAGAGAGCAATCTGATCTCCTTTGGGCTCAGGGTTGAAGACACCTACTACACCCCATTCATCTGATAGCTTCGTGTTGGAGTTATGGCCACTGTGTCACATTACTTCCCATTTCCCACTGTCCCCTACATGGCTGCATCACCTCTAGCAGAATCTAACACATTAATCATTAGAAAAGAAAAAAATAAATTAAATCTTAGGTAATCCATTATGACATTTACCTGTTGATAACAGGAGATATATTGGTAATAACATATTCATAATATAACAATGCTGGGTGTTGGAGGCAACATAGACTTCTCTAAAATAAGGAAGGATTCTATTCCACACCCAACCTTCCATCCCGTCCTGTAACTAGGGAAACACGAGGCAGCAGTCAACTGCACATAGCACCTTTCCTGTATCCTCTTACTGTCTGGTTATACATTTTGTTTTCAAAGTTTGGGTGGGGGAAGGCATTTCTGAAATTACTAGAACCTTTAACTTCTTACAAATGTCAGTTCTTAGTGATATATTCTCCCCAGAAGACCTAATAACATGTGGCATATTGATAGGATAGGGGCATTCACAACCAGTGTGTATATATCAGGCTCAGGGTGAGAAACTGCAGAAATGATTGGGATGAAAGTTATTGCTAGCCTGGGGCTGCTCTCTGCTGAAACTGTTGCAACCCTTGTTTGGAGATTTTTGCATGTATATTTTACACCCTTGCCAGTCTTCCTCACTGGCATTCTCTTCTCCCTCTTGGATATTTCTGTTTTGTTAGACACAAGGCAGTCAGATCCCATTGTCTTGGTGTCTCCATGCTGGGTTTGTGTGGGAAGGATGCATGTATGTTATCACTCATTTGCAATTGTAGGTGCTGTGTAATTATGATTTAACAATGAGTAATTTTATCACATCTTCCAATTCACAAATTAAAGAACAACAATAAGAGGATCTAGATGCCACTTAAAAACAAGCATTTTTAAAAAATTATTATTAAGGCATGGCTTACTATCTAGAATGTTTAGAATGGTTTTTTTTTTGTTTTTGTTTTTTTTTTTTTTTGAGTACTGGGAACTGAACAAAGGGGCATTTTATCTCTTGAGCCATATCCCAATATCCCAGCTCTATTTTATTTTGAAACAGAGTCTCACTAAATTGTTGAGGGTCTTTTTTAAGTAGCTGAGACTGGCCTCAAACCTGTGCTCCTCCTGTCTCAGCCTCCCAGTCGTGCGCCATCACTTCTGGCTCTAGATGATTTTTATAACACCTTACATATATAGGTAAAGATGGAACTATCCATATTTGTTTATTTGCAAAAGCTCTGGTGAAGTTAATGCCTCAACATGAGGCCCCTATGACTTGTCCGAGAGACAAGAAAAGGAGTTCAGAGATGGAAGGATCTATACCAATCATCTAAGCCAGCCCTCTCATTGTATGGTAGGGGAGATGGATGCCTAGAGAAGTGAAGGGTCTTGCTTAAAGCTCCTTGATTGGAGAGGTTGAACTCACTGGCTCTCAACTACACTGCTTCCACACCCCTTGTCTCATGTCCCGTGTAACTATATCTCTGAATCCACCAACAACTAGAGACTGGATCACACATGTCAGAACTTCTTACATTGGTTGCTTGTTATTTCATGTGTGCAGCCTCATCTAACCTACTTCACTGAAAGTACATACAGGGTATGGGCTACTTCTTAAAGCTTCTCTATCATGAAGGCTATTTATTAGAAAGACCCTGTAAATATTCACTGATTGATTGAAATATCCAGGTGTGTTGTCTACCTGATTCCAAATGAAAGGATATGGGGGAATTTTTTTCTTTTTTTTAGTGTCTGAATGTTTTAGATTTTATTTATGGTATATGAGATCTAGACTAAAGCAGGGGCTGAATTATAGTAATTCTTAGATTCATTGGCCCTAGTACATGAGTAAATGAATGAAAAAATGTGAGTAGAGAACCAATAAGGAGAAAAGCTGTGGACAGATATGTGTGTTGGGAGTGGAATGCTTGTAAGGAAAGGTTAGCTTGTCAAGATACCCATATTCATCTGCATAAGTATACCAGACCAGGAACTCTCTATGAGGCCCACAGCTGTGCTAAGTACTTTTTGTATTATAATGCTAGCTCTTGTACTAACTCACCAACCTTGGGCAGAAGAGAGGGGAAGTAGAGTTTGGAGTTTAATATGAAGAGGAAGATGATGTTCCTAAAGTATTGTCCTAATGGTGACATCAACTGAGCCATCGCTATATCAAGGAAGGTGGAGTCTCCAACAGACTCCAACCAGGTTCACCAGATAGAGTGCACATATGACAATGAGGTTGGTAAGGGCCAATGTTTATGAATATTTTGATGTCCTTGGATCATATTTATTGAGTATTCTAACAAACCATTGCATTCAGTCTACTGTAGTGTCATTATAACTACTTATGCTGGGTCCCAGTCATAGTCATCTCTGATTCATTGCCTTCTGCAGCAAAGTTCCTGGAACACCATTTCCAAGGTCTTCTCTGTGGC
>PVLC010045973.1:0-11599 GCA_004027655.1 Graphiurus murinus | reverse complement strand
CTCTCTAATATGTAGAAGCTAGGGAGAAAGTGGAACCTAAGAGGGACTCTAGGTGAAGGAGAAACCTTAGATGAGCAAGGAAGGTGACTTAACTGAAGGTGATGGTGGAGGGAGGGAAACACCCTAATGCACATGATGTACTTTCACAAACATATCAAACTCAATCACTAAACTGAACTCGAGAAAGGGGGGGGGGGGGCGGGAATTGGGGAAGGGATAAATGGAAATGTGTTCATATATGCCTTTACCAGCTTGTAACTAACAAAGAAACAAAGATGTATGATTACAATGCACCAATTAAAAAAAAATGTTCAATTACATCAGTGTCTTACACGACATTCCACTATGTTGCCTCTTATGTAGTACTTTACTTGCTCTATCCCCCCTTTCTACCTGTAATAATAAAACTTTGCTTAAGCTTGCAGCAGTGCAGTTCTAGCTATTTTTTTTCTAAAACTAAGAACAAGAACCCATCCCTACATTCCAAACTGTTACAAAGTAAAATATTTAAAAAAAAAAAAATTGCCAGGCCTACTGGTGCATGCCTGTTATCTCTGTACTGTGAATCTGAGACATGAGGATTACAGGGTCAAGGCCAGCTCCAGCAACTTAGTGAGACCCTGCTTCAAAATTAAAATTAAAATAGGGTTGGGGTTGTAGCTCAGAGGTAGAATACCACTGAGTCCAAATCTCAATACCACCAAAAAAAAAAAAAAGAAAGAAAGGAAGGAAAACTAGACTGGATATCTAGAGACCACAGTTCTAATTCTAACGGGGCCTCTAATTCAATGCCAAAGTTTATCAAAACATTTTCCCTTGGTCTCTGTTCTCTAAAATTAGAGAATGTGAACTACGTTCCTCTTAGGTCCCTTCCAAAGTCAAAATTCTAATGATAGATTTAATAATTTGATACTGTCAAATCATCTCAAGTCAACTCTGTGAATAGACTGTTTGTAGTCTCAAATCATACTGTGTGTAAGTCATAACACCAGGACAGTAAATGCTTATTAAAGCCACTATATTTAAAAAAAATTTAATTGGTTAGTATTAGGGACTAATTTGTTTCAAGAAACAGAAATCTACACAAAGAAGTTAAGGGAATTTACTACAATGCTAGAAAGACATGTTGAATATTGTCAGAAGTTCCTCAAGCTGGCCTCCTATGAGGGTGTGTTTGGCTTGCTTTCTTCCTCCCATCACTAATTTTCTTTTTCTCAGTGCTTTTAGGTCACAATAAAATGTTGGCAAATTGTGTGTGTGTGTGTGTGTGTGTGTGTGTATGTGTGTGTGTGTATGTGTGTTACCAGGGTTGTTCTATCTCTGAACTATACCCCCAGCCCTATTTTAGTTTTTATTTTGAAATAGGGT
This sequence comes from Graphiurus murinus, assembly GCA_004027655.1. Classification (NCBI taxonomy): domain Eukaryota; kingdom Metazoa; phylum Chordata; class Mammalia; order Rodentia; family Gliridae; genus Graphiurus; species Graphiurus murinus. The sequence goes on along the minus strand of PVLC010045973.1, from coordinate 10,231 downwards.
CTCACTAAGTTGCAGAAGACCTCACTGAGTTGCTGAGGCTGGCCTCAAACCTGTCATCCTCCTGTCTCAGCCTCCCAGTACTGAGATTACAGGCATCCACCACCATGCCTGGCAATCTTTCTTTCTGTCTTTCTTGCAGTTCTAAGGATTGACCCAAGGGTGCTCTACCACTAAACTATATTACCAGCCCTTTTTTATTTACATACATACATACATACATACATACATACATATATTCATTTATTTATTTATTTATTTATTTATGATGGTACTGGGAATTGAACCTGGGGCATCTAACTCTAAGCTACACCCCAGCCCTATTTAATTTTTATTTTGAAGCAAGGTCTCACTAAGTTGCTGAGGGCCTCACTAAGTTGCAGAGGCTGCTATCCTCCTATCTCAGCTTCCCAACTCCTGGGATTGTAAGCATGCACTATCATGCCTGGCTTGGTAAATTCTGTAAGGTTAAAATTTAAAAATCCACTCTGACTTCAGTGCAACAAAATTTAAAATTACTAATGAGAACAAACTACAGGAAGATCCTCCTACCCCAGGTGTGGTGCTTCACTCCTGTAATCCCAGCCACTCAGGAAGCTAAGGCAGGAGGATCACAAATTTGAAACCAAGCTGGTCAATTTAGTGAGATCTAGTCTCAAAATAAAAACTAAGAAAAGCTGGGGGTGTAGCTCAGTGGTAGAGCACCTGTGTTCAATCCCCAGTACCATGGGAGGAGGGGATGAGTACTGCCTATCAAAATAAATGGGATATATTTTAACCAGTCCAAAAAAATCTATATTCCTAAACACTTTTAGCAGTAAAAATAAAAGAATGCCAATAAAGGAACTAAATCTCTAGTTCTTAAACTAAGGAAAAGAAAAAGTAAACAAAAAGAAACACACACACACACACACACAAAAACACACAAAAAAAGATAAAAGCAGAAAATGTGTGAAGTAGAAAAACAATAGACCTAATTAATAAATTAAAAACCTCACATTTTAGAAAAATAACAAAATAGACAAACTACTCGCTAGTGCACTAAGAAAATAGGGGATAAAGCTCAAATATACAGAATGAAAATGACAAGAAAGAAATAATATTAAAAAATTTCAAAAAATCATGAGACAACTTTGCATAGATATAACCAAATAAATTAGAATGTTAATAGTCTGGCTCCACTTCTTTTCTTATGTTTGCTGGCAGGTGTATGCCTGTGCGTGTGAGTGCACGCACACACGTGCACATGTGTGTATGTCAGTACTGGAGGTTGAACTCAGGGCCTCGCTCATGCTATGCAAGCACTCTACCACTGAAGACAGAACCTGGGGGCTTTCTATCTCCGAGCTACAGCCCCAGCCTATTTTTTTATTCTTTATTTTGAAACAGGATCTCACTAAGTTGCGGAGTGCCTCACTAAGCAGCTGAGGCTGGTCATGAACCCTGATCCTCCAGTCTCAGCCTCCCAAATACTGGAATTACAAGTGTGCACCACCACGCCCAGCATCCTATTTCTTATTTTAAAGTAAGTATAACATTGATGCCTAAACCAGATAAAGATAGTCCAAGAAAATAAAACTATAAACTAATTTCATTTACAATATTGATACAAAAGTACTTGATAAAATATTAGCAAATATGAGACAACATCACATTAAGAAAGTAATCCATAGCCAGACATGGTGGCACATACCTGTATCTGCAATACTTGGGAGGCTGAGCCAGGAGGATTGCAGGTTTGAGGCCAACATGTGGTAACTTAGCAAGATCCTCAGCAATTTAGTGAGAATCTGTTTCAAAACAAAAAATAAAAGAGTGCTGAGGATGTAGCTCAGAAGTAAAATGCCTCTGGGCTCAATCCCCAGTACTAAAAAAAAATAAAAATAAAAATAAAAGTAAAAGAAAAAGAAAAAAGAAAAGAAATCCCAGGAATGCAACAGTTAAAATATTAAGAAAATTAATTAAAAATAATATGCCACATCACTAAATCTAAGGAAAAAGGCATGGGATTATATCCATAGCTGTTGAAAAGCCTTCAATAAAATTCATTCATTTATCCCAGCCCGTAGCATACATATGGATACAGAAACCTGTCGTCGTCGTCGTCCTTTGCTTGCAGAGCTGAGAAACGAACCCAGGCCTTGCATGTGGGGCCAGGGCTCTTTCACTAAGTTCCTGTGTGTGTGTGTGTGTGTGTGTGTGTGTGTGTGTGTGTTGCTGGGGATTGAACCCAGGGGCATTCTACTTCCAAGATACACCCCCCTCCCTATTTTATTTTTTATTTGGAAATAGGGTCTCACTAAGTTGCTGAGGCTGACTTAGAACCTGCAATCCTCCTGTCTCAGCCTCCCACATACTAGGATTACAGGCATACACCACCATGCCCGGCTTATCTTTTTTAACTTGAGACAGGGCCTTTCTAAATTGCCCAGTCTGCCTGGAATTTGTGATCTTCCAGCCTTGAGAGTAACTGGGATTACCCAGTAGCTGGGTATGGTATGAGCCACCATACCCAGGGATATATTGATCTTAAATCTAAAATTTATTTAAAAGGGAAGAACTAGAGACATTTTCACTAAATCAAAAACAAGACAAAAATGTCCACTATCTCCACATCTAAAGCCACACTGTACTGGTGATATTGAACAATGTAATTAGACAAGAGAAATAAGCTAGATTCCTAAAAATTAGAAAAGAATAAAATGCTTTTTAGAGATTAAATAAGATGCCTGGAAAATCTCAAAAAAACTAATGATAAAACTAACTTAGATAAGAAAAAAAAACTAAGGTAATAGGATGTAAAATAATACACAGAAATCAGCTTTCATATGCAAAAACAATAACAGCTTAGAAACTATAAAAGATAGAAAAAAATCTCATTAGTGAGAGCAACAAAAATCTTACTATTTAGAAATAAATTTAACAAATGAGCAAAACCTATTAAAAGAATTTTAAAGCCCTCTTGAAAGATATAAAATGGACTTTAAAAACTGGAAAGATGCCAGGCATGGTGGCAAACGCTTGTAATCCCAGCATTCGGGAGGCTGAGACTGGAGGATCCGGATTCGCGGCCAGCCTCAGCTACCTAGTGAGGTGCTCCACAACTTAGCAAGACCCTGTTTCAAACTAAAGAATAAAAAATAGGGCTGGGGGTATAGCTCGGAGGTAGAATGCCCCGAGTTCAATCCCCAGTACCACCGAAAAAAACAAAAAAAAAAGAATAAGAAATAGGGCTGGGGGTGTAGCTTGGAGGTAGAATGTCCCTGGGTTCAATCCCCGGTACCACCAAAAAAAGAAAAATAAAATGGAAAGATGCCCCTTCAATGCCCCTTCTCCTTGGCTAGGATGATTAAATACTGCAGAGATGTAGTTCCCCAAAAGTAACTTACAAGTTTTAACTCAACATCTAAAAAGTACCAACAAGCTTTTCCTATGGAGGTAGATATATTAATGTAAAAGATCATGTGAAAAACAAATATGTAAGAATAGTGAGGAAAACACTAAAAAAATTAACAGTACGAGGGAAGAGTACTAAACATTAAAAGATAGTGTATAAATCCTCTGTAATGAAAACAGTAGAGTATCAGCATATACACAGACAAGCCAACATCAATGGAATAAAAGAGTACCCAGAAATAAATGAAAATACATACAAAAATTTAATATCGAAAGTGTCATGTCAAATCATGAGACAAAGATGAGCTTTTTAATAAAGAGCGCCAATACAACTGTTTAGATTTCTGGGAGAAGATAAAATTAGTACCATATTATATACCATCACAAGAATAAGCTCCATATGGATCAAAAGTCTAAATGTAAAAACAAAACTAGAACAAAATACAAGTGAATTTCAGGATACTTCAGGTATGGGGAAAAGATTTTTTAACCATGAGTCAAAATTCAAGGCAATTTTTAAAAATCTGGTAAATGTATCTATATAAAGATATTTTGGAAACTTTATGGCTGAAGACACCATAAAGTAAAAAATAACTAACAAAAATATTTTTACTATACATTATATAAAAGTCTAATATAGCTAACTTTTTTTTTTTTTTGCAGTACTGGGGATTAAACCCAGGGGCATTCTACCTCCGAGCTACATCCTCAGTCCTGTTTTTTATTCATTATATTAAAACAAGGTCTCACTAAGTTGTGGAGGACACCTCACTAAGTAGCCAAGGCTAGCCGCAAACTCAAATTCTTCGGTCTCAACCTCCCAAGTACTGGGATTACAAGCACGAGCCACTGCGCCCGCTCTAACATATTTTTAAAACTCTTTAGAATTAGTAAAATAAGACTAAAGACCTCATAGAAAAATGTACAAAAGGTATTCACAGTAAAAGATAGTTATAAAATGACTTTGAAACATATGAAAAGATGTCCAATCCAACTTATAATTAGAGAAATACAAATTAAAACTACATTTAGATACCATCTGCTTGGGGGGGAAATCAAACTAGGAATCATACTAGGGGGATTCCCCCTAATATGGAGGAATCCCATACTAGGCCCCAACAGACCAAATGAAAATGGAGTCACTCATGCTAAAGTTCCATGTCATCAAACCAAAACTAAGTTGTTCGTCTGACTTTCTGAGAGATCAGGAGAAGGAGGCTAGCCGAATTCCCAAACAGGTCCATATTAACCAGCATGATAAGCAAGTTCCTCTCCTTTAAAGGGGTTTGTTTCTTCATGACTAGATTCATGTTAAAGTACCCTGAAGTAAATTAATGTCAACCAATCTTCTTTTTATATTATGCTGTTTCCTTGCTCCTGGCTCAAGCAACCTATAAAAACCGACTGCTCTGCCATATTCAATGTAGCACCTATTTTTCAATGACAGACCAATTCATGAATTATAAATAAAAATCAATTAGATCATTTAAGTAAGTTTGATGAAATTTTGTCTTTTGACAGGTATCAATCAAGTCTTCAATTTAATTCCAAACTTTTCAGAAAAAAAAAGTAACAAAAAAAGAGAATGATACAGAAAATGTGGTAAAATGTTAAATTTGGAAAATCTGGGAGAAGGAAATATAGTAATTTTTAGTTGACTTTTCTAAGTCTGAAAATGTCTCATAATAAAAATATTTTTAAAAAGGGAAATATTCATTGATGCTTTATAGTACTCTTTAGAAAGTAGATTTAAAATAGTCCTTGGCCACCGGGCGTGGTGGTGCACGCTTGTAATCCCAGCATTGGGGAGGCTGAGACCGGAGGATCCGGGTTCGCGGCCAGCCTCAGCTACTTAGTGAGGCCCTCCGCAACTTAGTGAGACTTGGTTTCAAAATAAAGAATAAAAAATAGGACTGGGGGTATAGCTCGGAGGTAGAATGCCCCTGAGTTCAACCCCCAGTACCGCAAAAAAAAAAAGAATAGTCCTTGGCCTCAATGGGTAGCAGCAGAAGAAGATAGGTAAGTTAAAAATTACAATACAGATAAGCCAGCCAAATATAGTCTTTCAGGAACACAGAGGAAGGACATGTAACCCCTACTATAGGAGAATATGAGTGGTAAGATAAATCAAAACAAGCCAGGCACAGTGGTGTGAGACTGTAGTCTCAGGTACTAGGAAGGCTAAGGTGGGAGGAACATTTGACCCCAGGAGTTTGATCCTGGGAAACATAGGAACAAAAGGAAGGAAGGAAGGGAGGGAGAGGAGGAAAGGAGAGAAAGAGAGACAGAGACAGAGAGAGAGAGAGATGGAAGGAGGAGGAATGGGAGGGGAGGAAAGGAAGGGAAAGGAAAGAAAGGGAAGGATTTTAAAGGATTATGTCAGACAAATAGGGTAGAGTGGGGTGAAGCATTATAGGCAATTGACATGAATATGTCCAACATGCTGCATTCAAAAACTACAATAAGTGTGGTGTGTGTGTGTGTGTGTGTGTGTGTGTGTGTGTGTGTTACTAGGGATTGAACCCAAAGGCATTCTACCTCTGAGCTATTCCCCCAGCCCTTTTTATTTTGAAACAGGATCTCCCTAGGTTGCTGAAAGTGTCACTAAATTGCTGAGGCTAGTCTTAAACCTGTGATCCTCCTGTCTCAGCCTCCCAAGTAATGGGATTACTGGCATGTACCATCACGTTCAGTTCTATAATAAGAGTTTTAAATACATTAGAGAAAAAGGGAAAAGAGGACACTGGAGGGGGAACTAGGGGCATACTACTTCCGAGCTACACCCCCAGACCTTTTTATTTTTTATTTTGAATCAAAGTCTTACTAGATTTCTGAGTCTCGCTAAGTTGCTGAGGCTGGCCTCAAACCTGCGATCTTCCTGTCTCAGCCTCTCAAGTAATTATAGTCGTTCACCACCATGCCTGGCTAAAACCCAGCTCTTTTTTTTTTTTTTTTTTTTTTTTTTTTTTTTTTGCGGTACTGGGGATTGAACTCAGGGGCATTCTACCTCCGAGCTATACCCCTAGCCCTATTTTTTATTCTTTATTTTGAAACAGGGTCTCACTAAGTAGCTGAGGCTGGCCACAAACCCGGATTCTCCAGTCTCAGCCTCCCAAATGCTAGGATTACAAGCGCGCGCCTAGCTTAAAACCCAGCTCTTAAAGGGCATTATATGCCATGTTAAGGAACCTGATTTTTAACACAGGCAATGGATGTGAACAAATGTTTAAGGACAGAGTGATATAATCAATTCTACATTTAAAAATCTAATAAGTAGTAAGCCTAGAGAGAAATGTTGAGAGTACATTACTAGTGAATACAAAAAGGTAAAATTAAATTGAAGTGATACTTAAAATGTCAAATTCATAGGACTTGTTGACCAATCACATGTGGAAAAGGGGGAGATGGGCATAATAAGTACCACTTTTTTGGCTTAGCTAACTCTGCTAGCCTGCAGATGGGTTAATGTTTCTGCCTATAAAAATAATATACAGCCAGGCGTGATGGCGCATGCTTGTAATCCCAGCATTTGGGAGGCTGAGACGGGAGGATCTGGTTCGCAGCCAGCCTCAGCTACCTAGTGAGGCACTCCGCAACTTAGTGAGACCCTGTTTCAAAATAAAGAATAAAAAAATAGGGCTGGGGGTATAGCTCAGAGGTAGAATGCCCCTGAGTTCAATCCCCAGCACCGCAAAAAATATATATATATACAGGTGAAATTCAAGTTTTCCTGAACTTGAATCTTTATTAGTTTGCTTTTGTAAGCACTGCAAACACAAAGTGAAACACTAATGTCAAAGTTAGAGTGAGTCTCTTAAAATTTGTTTTAATGTAATAATTTTACATTATCAAACTTCATGTCATTTCCAGACTACCTGGGGAAGGCAAACTGTTCCCACCTTACTATAATTGTTATTATGCCTGCTCCATCACTAAAAGTCTTGCTATAAAACATTCCTACCTTTGAAATTCAAAAGTATAGAGGGTATAAAGCAAAACAAGGAAGGTATTTTTCTTTAAGAACAGAAAGCATTGAAGTGTACAGTGTTTTTCTTAACTTCATTGTTAATCCACTGATAATGAAGCACTGGGGCTATAAATGGGGGAGTAAGCTGTACTTTTACCTCTAGGCCAGGCACCAGTGAGACTCCATATATAATGTAGTAAAAAAAAAAAAAAAAAAAAATATATATATATATATATATATATATATATGGCCCCCAAAAGAGTACAATGAGCATGTTCCATACAAAAATAAGAGCTCTTATAAAGATCATATTGTTAAAGGGAGAAAATGATCAAAATACTGCACAAATTGCTGACTCTAATGCTCTGAATGCTCTTTTGACTTCAGTTTGGGTTTTATTTTTATACCAGTACAGATCTTGAGAAACAAAATTATGACTATAGTGAATAAAATGGATTTTATTGAGGGGACTGATTCTTAGACCAAGTGGCCAAGTAAGAAATGATTTAATTAAAATTTCAGGAGGTAACACATGTATTTTCAGTTGTACGTTGTAACCGGGGGCAAGTCTACTATCCTGTGTTTCTGTTTTTCTCTTCAATATGAGAACATTGAGTGATGGCATTACTGAAAATGTTAATTTTTAAAACTAATTAAGGAATAATTTACTTAGGCATGGTAGGGCATGCTTGTAATCCCAGTACTTGAGAGACTGAGACAGGAGGATTATAGGTTCACTGCCAGCCTCAGTAATTTAGTGAGGCCTTCTATGACTTAGTGAGACCCTGTTTCAAAATAAGAAGTAAAATAGGGCTGGGTGTGTATCTTGGAGGTAGAATGACCCTGGATTCAACCCCCAGCACCAAGAAAGAAAGAAAGAAAAAAAGAAAGGAAGGAAGAAAGGAAGATAGATTATTAGTGTGTGTGTGTACACGCTTACTGGGATTAAACCCAGGAGTATTGTATTTCTAAGCAATATTCCTGGCCCTATTTTATTTTTTATTTGGAAATAGAGTCTAGCATCTAGCTAAATTGCTGAGAAACTTGCTAAGTTGCTGAAACTGGATTCAAATCTGCAATTCACCTGTCTCAGCCTCCCAAGTCCTAGGATTACAGGTGTGTGTCACCATGCCCTGCTTATTAACATGTATTTTTAAGGTAATTTGTTTGAATTTCTCTATTCTTTGCTTTCCACATCTACAAATTGTGGATAATACTAAAACTCACTGGAAAGGTTTATTTTGAGGATTTTATATAAGTATACAAGGATTATTAATTATTGATATTATTACTGTTATATATGATAACTTACTATATGTTCAAGATAGCATTTCAAAGTACAGTAAAAGTACAGGAAGAAAGGGAATTTGAACCTCTACTTTGCAACTTACACCAGAATGAATTCCTTCTAGAAAAGAAATTAAACATAAAAATGAGACCATTATATTAGAGATTTTAGAAAACAGTTATAATGGTGAAAATAAAAAATAGTAGATGAGCTGGGTATGGTCGCACACACTTGTAATCCCCAGTCCTCGAGAGACTGAGACAGGAGGATCACAGGTTCGAGGACAGCCTCAGCAAGTAATGAGACTCTCATCAGCCTAGTGAGACCCTGTTTCAAAAATAAAAATAAAATAGGGCTTGGGGTGTAGCTTGGAGATAAAATGCCCCTGGGTTCAATCCCCAGTGTCACATACACACACACACACATACACACACACACACATACAAAAGAAAAAAATAGTAGATGGGCTGTACAAGAGACTGAAAAGAGTTGAACAACCTAGTGAGCAAGAAAATAAAGCTGAAGGAAAGTGGAAATTAAAGCCAAAACAGCAATGAAGAACCTATGTATAAAAACCTGGGCTGAGGGTAATTAATTCAGTGATAGAGCATTTACGTTGCTTGTGCAAGGCCCTGGGTTCAATCTCTAGTACTGCTAAATAAATAAGTATTCATGAGATATAACCATAATGATACTCAACAGAAAATTTTCTAGCTTTCAGTTCATATAAAAATAAGAAATTATGAAAATAAATCAAATATGTATATAACCCAATAAGCTAGCAAAAGACAATTGGATAAAATGAATTAAAAGATAAAAACAGAATTTAATAAAGTAGGGAAAAGTAGCAAAACAAAATTGGTAAAACAATTATAAGCTGGTTCTTCAAGAAAAACATAAGTAACACAGGAAATTTGTATGCATCTCATTAAATAAAATCAATACAAAAATTAAGAGAAAACTATAGATTCAAAATAGATTTTAAACAGCCTCAGCTACCTAGTGAGGCACTCCGCAACTTAGTGAGACTCGGTTTCAAAAATAAAGAATAAAAAAATAGGGCTGGGGGTATAGCTCGGAGGTAGAATGCCCTGAGTTCAATCCCCAGTACCGCAAAAAAAAAAAAAAAAAAAAAAAAAATAGATTTTAAAATATTTTAAATCTAGACAAAACGGGTAATTTTTCCGGGAAAAATAAATTCCTAAAATTGAGAGAAGGGGATAAAAATGGAGAAACAGAAAAGGTAGTTGGAAATATGACCCTTAACAAGGCCAAAAATGTATTATGAAATTACTTCTGATGGCCCTTCAAAGAAAAGATGATCCTCTATTTTTATAAGCGTTTCTAAACAGAAGCTATGGAAAAGCCGGGCGTGGTGGCGCACGCTTGTAATCCCAGCATTCGGGAGGCTGAGACCGGAGGATCCGGGTTCGCGGCCAGCCTCAGCTACCTAGTGAGGCACTCCGCAACTTAGTGAGACTTGGTTTCAAAATAAAGAATAAAAACTAGGGCTGGGGGTATAGCTCGGAGGTAGAATGCCCCTGAGTTCAATCCCCAGTACCGCAAAAAAAAAAAAAAAAAAA
>PVLC010045972.1:0-11618 GCA_004027655.1 Graphiurus murinus | reverse complement strand
GTGAGAGACCAGCAGGCACCAGGAGATCAGGGCCCACCAGCCCACAAGATAACAATTCAAATCAAGGATTGAAATTGGTCAGAAAACATTGGTTCCCCAAGACCCAAATTTTGACCAATCATAAAAGAGCAGATGGGGAACCTCAGTAAGGTTTAAAATCCTACTTCCCAAGAGTTTCGGTGGTTAATCTCTTTTGGGATACGCCCCCATGGGGCGATGCTGTTTTTATCTTCTATCTTTCCTTGACTTAAAATAAACTTTCATATTTCTATACCTTTTGTTAATTCTTGGACTTCATTCATTGAAATCCACTGGACAAGAACCCTATAAGAGGAGACATCCCTATTTCAGTCATGGTGCATTGGCCAGGAAAATGGATAGGGAATCATGTCAAGTGGGTAGACAGACTCTTAAACATCAGGGAGCTTGTGAACATAAGCTATGAACTTTGAACTCAGAGCAAGAAAATAAGAAGTGTTCCACCCTCAGAATGGTAGAATGAAGAGCTTTATGGGACCATTCTCCAGCAAAACAACCATAACTAGTGATGATTATTTTTTTTAATTTATTTTTTATTGTAGTAATTCGTGCAATATAGCGTGATGATTATTTTTTAAAGCAACCATTTAAAGTCTCTGGAGGCCGGGTGTGGTGGCACACACTTGTAATCCAAGCATTTGGGAGGTGAGACCAGAGGATCCAGGTTCGTGGCCAGCCTCAGCTACCTAGTGAGGCCCTCCAAAACTTAGGGAGACCCTGTTTCAAAATAAAGAATAAAAATAGGACTGGGGATGTAGCTTGAAGGTAGAATCCCCCTGAGTTCAATCTCCAGTACTGCAAAAAAAAAAAGTCTCTGGAAATTGTCCAGAGGGCATATACAAAATTAAGAAGCATTTACTTAAGAAATTCTACTAAATCTTGAAGAGAATGTGCAGCATCTATGACTCATGAGCCGCGGCCGGCTCTGCTCTCTACCTGCCCCATTCTCTTTAGTGCAGAGAGACCCTCTGGACTGGATGGGTGCCATCAAGAAGTTGCTCCTTCTTCCCTCAGTTCCCAGCCAAGGAACAGAGTATCTCACCAAGAAGGGATGATTGTCAGAATTCCTCATCTCTTCAGCACAAAACTGCAGAGACTAAATTCCTGGAAAGTGCAGCCAAGAGGCTATTCCCTTCCCACCCAGAACCTTCACTCATAAGACAGAGACTCCACCTCAGGCATGGCAGTCCAAGAATACTGAAGCCCCAGCTTGCTCATAGAGTTCCATGATGGGAGAGGCAAGTTGAAAAGACCTGAGGCTACTGCCCCTGCCCACCCCTCTACTCGTAAGGTAGGGTGTGATTCTCATCCAGGTTCTGGAGCAGTAGAGATATTACCTAGGGAATACAGCAGACCACAGGAACAGAGAACTCTGAAGCTCTTCCAAAAATGCTGACTTTACTCAAAATAGAGAACAAGAAGGTTCAAACTTAAGGGTACTCTCAAAAACAATGGCAATTGTTGTGGCAAGCAATTAGGCAGCAGCTGGTACTTCTATAAAAGCAGCATGCTAAACAGTAGGCCATCAAGTTTACAAGAGACAACAAGGGAAAGAGGAGGTTAAAAGACTTCCTGGGGTTAGAACAAATATCAAAACTTTGACTTGTTAAGATCAAATTATGCCCAGCACATTATAAAAACCAATAATGCAGTTAGCCAGATTCTGATGAAAACTGTCAGTTTGGTAAGATATCAAAGGAGACAAAAAATCTAACAAATAAATCCAGGAAAAAAGACAATCAAGAAGAGACCTGATTAAGCCACTGTCATCCTAGGGTGACTGTGTGGATGGCCAAGTCTCCATACTCTGAGAAATGACATCATAAATTTCACATTAGGTGGGAAATAGATGTCACAAAAAATGGACTACCCCAATAAACAAGTAAGGAACATTAAAAACAACTCCCCCGAAATTATAAGACACGAAATAAAAGAAGTGTGACCTATTCATGGAGAACAAATCAAGCAACAGAAACTGCCAATAAGAGGGCATAGATCTCACATTTAACAAAGATGTTAAATACCAATGAAAACTGCTTTAAAGCAAAGTATGTTAATTAGCTGGGTGGCACATGCCTATAATCAGTACTTGGGAGGCTGACACAGGAGGATCACAGGTTCAAAGCGAGCCTCAACAACTGAGTGAGGCCCTTAGTGAAGCCTCATTTCAAGATAAAAAATTAAATCAAACTGGAGGTATAGCTCAGAGGTAGAATGCCCCGGGGTTCAATGCCTAGTATTGAAAAAACTATGATAATGCCTCATCAAATAAACAATATTAATAAAGAGATAGACATTATAAAATTATAAATTTCTCAGGATTCTTTTGAAATAGAGATTTTTCTTTGCTTCCAATTATTATTCAATCATTCATCTATATGAGTATGGACTCATGGTTATTTGATACCTTGGTTTATAATCCAATAATACTTTACTTATTTTCTTGCTTAAAATTTTCTAGCACTGGCCATTGGGAGCTATGTCACTTGGCTCCTAGGTCTCTTGGATCTACACCCACGTAGGGTTTGGTCAGTTTTGGACTTTGTTTTTAGCACTTCTTTACTTGCTGACATGACAAGATGTTCTAGGTTCATCTTGCCTATTCCTGCCTCAATCCTAGTATCAGCCATTTTTCCAAGGATTCTTGGATCATTTCATTGAAGAATTATCTTAGAAGGTAAGATCTGGGTGCTATATTTGCTCTAGGTTTCTTTTTAGAGTTCTATGATTGATTGTGATTGTATAACTCTGTGAAAATAATTTAAATAGATGAGCGATGTGATATGTGTATCTCAATAATGCTCATATATGAAGGAGAAGAAAATAAAGTTAGTCTGGGGGAATATGCAATTTCATAAGCAAAAGGAGAAATATATGGACAAAACTATACATGATGGCAAATCTTTTGCCAATTAGAATTAAACATGTGGCCTCATCAGGAAGGGATATATTTGAAATATACACCAAGAATTACTGCCTGCAAATAAAGTCTTAAAACTTGTAAGAACTTTTTGAAGAAAATTAGACCATTCCCAATCATTCAAATTATATATTCCCTAGGGCCTTGAGGAGTATTACATGTGGCATTATTTAATTAGAGTCCTGAAACAATAGGATGGAAAAAACAACAGATCAAAAACTCCTACATCCCTGGAAATACTTGGGAGACTAAACCAGTTTATTTGTCTTTAATAGGAAACATTGCAGTAGTTTCTGGGCAGCTGCCATGAACTTTCAATGCATTCTGGATGGCAAGAAGCCCCTTCCACCCACTGTACAAAAACAAAGACCTAGGGCCATGCCATACCTCTAAAACGGTGAGTAAACATAAGGTTAAACAGGTGTGAGTGTTGCTTGTTTTCCGAACACATTCAGAAGCCAAATAAGACTCCCTTACTCTATGTATGGGAGAATATTCATTGGTATGGGGAAATGTGAAAGAAAAGAAGTGGATTCAAACCCAGGTAGTTGAATTACCACCTATGGGTTTGTTATCATAGCTCTCAGTGAGCACCCTGTGGTTCGCCATTTTTGTCCTTGCTTTATAATTTTTCCAAAGACCAGTGCATATTGTTGACTGCATGAATACATGTGTGCATATAAATATAGATAGATAGACAGGATTAGATAAGAATGTGTGTGTGTGTGTGTGTGTGTGTGTGTGTGTGTGTATGCCCTCTATATACATGGGTATCACATTCACATATTAACCAATCATGGATCAAAAGTATTTTGTGAGAAAATTGCACCCATACTGAACATATGCAGACTTTTTGTCATTAATCCCTAAACACTACAGTAAAACCATTTACATACCATATTTTTGTGTTTTTAGTAATCTGGAGATGATTTAAAGTATACAGGAGGATGTGCATAGGTTATATGCAAATATTATGGGACTCAAAAATTCCCAGGTTTTATATCTGCAGGGAGTCCTGGAACCAACCCCCTTGCAAGTACTAAGGGATGACTGTGTATGGTGAGGGACTATAAAGTAATGGTCCAAGATGCCTCCGTAAAGTTAGATTTACTGGGCCCAAACCCCTGCTCTGTTGTTGACAAGCATAGGACCATGAGTGTTCTAGATCTGTTTCTTAGCTTCATCATCTGTAAATGAGGAAGAAAGTAATATTTGCCTTTGTGATCGCTGTAACTATTAAGTGAGATGAGTAAGTTGTACTCATATAGCAAACATACAATGTTGACATTATATGTGTGTGTACTTAGCATTTGCTGGTGATAGAATATGCAGCATTCAAATTCAATGGTGCACACCATGCCTAGAGAAAAATATTTCCCACAGAGATAATCTCTTAATTGCTTTTTATTTTCTGTACTTGGCAAAGTATTTTTTAAAAGGGAATAGTTATTTTATTTGGATTACAAATGCTGATCAAGGACATTTGGAAATAAAAGGATTAAGACGAAGCTAAAAATTGCCATTATTTTATAAGTACAGACATAAATAATAAAAATTCACATTTTCTTGCCTGTGTTTTTTGTGCATTTAACCTGTTCAAGATTTCACTGTTTTTGCTGAGAGAGGAGGCTTACAGGTTTGAGGCCAACCTCAGCAATTTAAAGAGAACCTCGGCAACTTAGTGAGACCCTGTTTTGAAATAGAAAATAGAGCTGGAGGTGAAACTTAGAGGTGGAATTCTCCTGAGTTCAATTCCCAGTAGACTTCCCTTCCCCCCCAATCACACTGTTTTTACCATTTGTATATCTATTTTATAATAATCATTATATAATTAGCTATGTTATCAAATTATTTATAGACTTCTTGTTAACTATGGCATATCGACCACATGTGTGTTTATCACCTCCCATGGAAGGAAAGGAAAGGAATTTAAAACATACACAATTACAGGGACAAAGAAAATGTGAGAAAGACAAGAGCAAATAATGGTCTTCAATAAATTTTTGGAAGATAGTAGAGAAGCAATATAATGAATTTTCAGGGTAGAGGAGACTACAGCCCCAAAAGTCTATATGGAGCTAGATATCTCAAGAAAGGTGATTTTACCTCACAGAACTCAATCAGGCTGAGGACGTGGTATCAACAGGTAGTACAGAAAAGCAGAATGAGATATAGAACCAAGTACAGGAGTGTTGATGAGTTTTATTATAAAACTGGTGGGCTCTCAGCCCTATCTCTCAGCTCCCCTTCTCTTCTTCCACAAGAAACCTTAAATTCCACCTCTGGACAAATTGAACCAGAGATAATCTGAGAGGCTTAAGGATATCAGATGCAATAGGAATGAAGGAGAAATTTACATGAAAAAAATTCAGGAAGACTAAATGCAATTCTGGATATAAATTAAGAGAACCCTATGCTTGCCTTCATTTCCCTCTGCTTCAAAATGCTAACAATCAGGTGTATAACCCTCAGAAAGAAGAGTGAAAAGTTCTTCCCTGCAAAAAACACTACATGCCCACACACATACAGGGCTTCCAGCAGTTTTTCCAGTCTGACTCTTAAAAATGAACAGAGACCAATGGAAAAGAATAGGAGATACAGAAACAAATCCACACACTGATAGCCAATTGTTTTTTGACAAACATGCCAAAAACAATACATTAGAAAAAACACATCCCTTTCAGCAAATGATGTTGGGAAACTGGCTATCCATTTGTAGAAAAGTGGAACTAAATCCCTGCCTCTCACCCTACACAAGAGTCAACTCCAGATGGAAAGGAAGGCATAGGTCCAACATTCCAACATAGAGGCACAGGTAGACACTTCCTCAATAAGACCTCGAAGGCACAAGAAATTAAAATGAGGATTTAATAAGTGGGATTGCATTAAATTAAAAAGTTTCTGTTCATCAAAGGAAACTATCAATAGTCTAAAGAGAGATCCTACAGAATGAGAAAAGGTCTTTGCTATTCTTCTGATAGAGCAATAATATTTAGAATATACAAAGTATTTAAAAGATTTAACACTAAAAAAAAAAAAAAAGAAATAACCCTATCAAGAAGAAATACAAGCCGGATGTGGTGGCGCACACTTGTAATCCCAGCATTTGGGAGGCTGAGACTGGAGGATCCAGGTTCCCAGCCAGCCTCAGCTACCTAATGAGGCATTCTGCAACTTAGTGAGACCTGTTTCAAAATAAAGAATAAAAAATAGGGCTGGGGGTATAGTTTGGAGGTAGAATGCCCCTGTGTTCAATACCCAGTACCACACACACAAAAAGAGGAAATACAAATGGTCAACAAATACATGAAAAAGTGCTTAACATCATTAGCAATCAGGGAGATGTGAATCAAAACTAGACTGAGATTTCATCTAACCCCAATCAGAATTGCAATCATTAAGAAGCCAAACAATAATGATGAGGATGTGGGGAAATAGGAACTCTTATACACTGTTGGTGGTATTGCAAATTAGTATAGTTGCTATGGAGATCAGTGTGGATATTTCTCAGAAAATTAGGAATGGATCCACCATATGATCTGGCTATACCACTTCTGAGAATCTTTCTGAAGAGACTTAAATTAGAATGTTATAGTATATATACATATCCATGTTTATAGGAGCATAATTCATAACAGCCAAATTATGGAACCAACCTAGGTGTCCATCAACAGAGGATTACAAAATTATGAGATATACACATAATGGAATTCTATTCAGCAATAAAGAACACAATCATGTCATTTTCAGGAAAATGGAAGAACCCGTAGAACATTAGCATTTCTGGGTGCCAAGAACGAACTATCTGAAAAAGACTGCAAGGAAACAATCTCAATTGCAATGGCTGCAAAAAGTAAATAAAATATCTAATAACAAATTTAACCAAGAGGGAGAAAGATTTCTACCCTTTAACCAAGAGGGCAAAAATTGATAAGACATAAGAAATGGAAGAGGACACAAATAAATGAACGATATTCCATACTCATGAATTGGAAGAATTAATTTTGTTAAAATGTCTCTACTCACAGCAATCTATAGACTCAATGCAATTACTATCAAAACACCAATGACAGTCTTCCCAGATGTAGAAAAAAATTTAATTCCTACATAATCACAAAAGGCCTCAAATAGTCAAAACAATTTTCAGCAAAAAGAATAAAGCTGGAGGCATCACACTATCTGACTTCAAAACATACTACAAAGTTATAGTAACCAGAACACTATGGTATGAGCATGAAAACAGAAATATAGACAACACAGAATAGAGACTTCATAAGTAAATCCACACATTTTGGCAACTTGTTTTTGACAAAGATGCTAAAAAAACACTGAGGGACCTATAGAATAGGAGAAAATATATGCAGCCAGTGCATCTGACAAAGGGTTAATATTGAGAATATATGAAAAATTCAAACAATTCAATAGGAAAAAATGTTTTTTTTTCTTGATTATACACTCTGGAAGTCTATCTAATATTGTGAATATTTTTAAGGAAATAACATTTCCTTTTGTTAACCTCTATTCCTCATTTGCAGGTGTATGAGTACAGACATATGCACTATGTCATTCATTTCTGAATTGATCTTTATTATTTCCTTCCGTCTTGTTAACTTGAATGTGTAATTGCCCTTTTCCCAAATTGTGAGTTGAACTCTTAGCTTAGCATTATTTATTTATTTATTTATTGGTACTGGGAATTGAACCCAGGGCCATTCTACCTCAGAGCTACATCCCCAGCCCTATTTTTAATTCTTTATTTTGAAACAGGGTCTCACTAAGTTGCAGAGGGCCTCGCTAAGTAGTTGAGGCTGGCCATGAACCTGTGATCCTCCTGTCTCAGCCTCCCAAGTACTGAGATTAGAAGCATGTGCCACCACAACCGGCTAGAAGACACATTTTTTACGTGGAAATTCATCAAATTTAAGGAATCGAAAAGGGAAAGGTGGATGGATGTCCTCTCGTTAGCTGTTTCTCCAGTAGGAATTTTCACTGTCTTGATATTTCCAAGACAATGGGGGCCTGAGCTGTACAGTTTTTTTCTATGGCTCTGGGGCAGGTAAGGATTATATGGAAGTCACATAGGAAAATAGAATTTTGATTCTCCAATCTAACCTTTCACAACTGCCATGGGCTGCCCTGTGTTCTGTACCTTCCCTAGGCCTTCACACCCAACACACACACACACACACACACACACACACACACACACACACACACACACACGTTTCAGTTCTGTGAGTGCCTCCCCTTTTTATTTATGCATTTATTTTATTTTTGGTACTGGGGATTGAACCCAGGGGCATTCTACTTCCAAGCTACACTCCCAGCCCTCCTTATTTTTTTTTTTTATTTTGAAACAGGGATTTGCTAAATTGACAAGGGTCTCACTAAGTTGTTGAGGCTGGCCTCGAACCTGCAATCCTTCTATCTCAGCCTCCCAAGTTCTGGAATTATGGGTGTGTGTCATTGCACCTGATATCTTTTTAGTACCAGAATCCATACTGTCTTCTTACTTCAATACATTCTCCAGAATTGATACTAAGGAGAAGGCCATGGCAAACTGCCATCTTGACAAGAGCCAGAAATGTTCTTGATTTTCAACATTTGCTTAGCTGTTTTTTACTCTTTAAACCTGTGGATCATTTTTAAATACTTTATTTTCAGAATCTTCCAAAATATCTAACAGGGTTGTTAATAACCCTTGTCTTACAACTCTAAGTTAATTTGTGAATAACTGACATATTTATGACAGGCAATATTGCCACTTAGGCATCTAGTATGTGACATGGAATATTCAATTACATTTTATATCCCTCAATAAAGTTTTATCATTTTATGTATACAGGTCTCACCCATTTCTTGTTAAGGTTTTCTAGCAATTTTATGTGTTTTACTGCTATTGTGCGTGGAATATTTTTCTACCTTATTTTGTAAAGAGTTATTGCTAATCTATAGAAAAGTTTATTGACATCTGTAGACACATTTACTATTCAATGTCTCTACCATCCTTCCCTATAAATTCTAATACTAAGGGGAAAATATATTTTAAAATTTCATCTCAAAACAAGTGAAAATATAAACTACTTTCAATAGTAAAGAGAGGGAGAACTTATACTTGTATTTATTTGAGATTTTGCAATTTTCTTTGAGAGTATGTGATCAATTATTTAATACCTTTGTCTCATTGTAGATATAATACATGGTGGAAACTATAGAGAAAATTTAAAAGGTCAATTAGATCAAAGGAGATCACAGTACTCCATGGTATTCGATGTTTATATTTTTTGTGAACACGTACATAACACACATATACTTCTCTACATTAAGAGATTGGCTTATGCTTGGGAAGTACTCACAATTAAGTTTCAGACATGACTAAATATGCCAAAGTGTGTGTGTGTGTGTGTGTGTGTGTGTGTGTGTGTGTGTGTAAGGCTAGTCCTGAGGAGCCTTCTTGAATCTTCAGGGATCCCTCTTAGGGACAAAGAAACCAGATGTAATAAACTCACCTGGCAACAAAGCTTAGTTAGGGAGGTCCTGAACGATCCTGAGTCCAGAATCATGACAGTTACACAAACCTGTCCCCAGCCCAGTTCCCTGGGTGCATCTTTAGGCCCTACAAAGAGAAAGGGCTATTCAGCTTCCTACAACTCAGCAGGATATGGTCACTGGGAAAAGCTGCTCAGGCCGGAAATCCTGCCAGAGAAGTGAGGGAGGGCTGCCTGCCATGTGTGATCAGGCAGGACTCCAAGAGGGACTTCCAGGAATCAGCGGCCAGGACCCCAGAGCTGCAGTGGTGCCCAGTGAGAGAAAATCACTGCTGCAAAGGCGTCAGTGTCCTTCAGGAAAAGATGCTGTAAGCACATGTGGGGCATGCCCTGGAGACCTACGTGGCATTCGGAGCAATAGTTGGGAACTTGGAAATCTCAGATGAGCAGTTGGGAAAAGCTAGTGCAATATGAATTTTTAAAATGTGTGTGTACAGGCTGAGGAATCTTAGGCAACTTGTGTGTATATTTTTATGCTGGCATTTAGATTTCACTGACATGTTTTGATGCATTAACCCATGCTTTTAAATATTCTGCAAAGACGTGGAAAAGACAGAAGGAATGCTTTCTTATCTCAAAGTACTTAGAACCACTTTATTAGCTGAAAAATAATTTTGAAAGTCACCCCAAAAGGTAATGAAAGGTATCCCAAATTATTGTTGATACAATTTTTTTTTGCGGTACTGGGGATTGAACTCAGGGGCATTCTACCTCCGAGCTATACCCCCAGCCCTATTTTTAATTATTTTGAAACAGGGTCTCACTAAGTTGCGGAGTGCCTCACTAGGTAGCTGAGACTGACTGAGAACCCGGATCCTCTGGTCTTAACCTCCCAAATGCTGGGATTTCAAGCATGCGCCACCACGCCCGGCTGTTGATACAATTTTAACTAACAGCTCCTTAAAATTAAAAATGTGCAAGTCAAGGTCCTCTCAACTCCTCTGTTTCTATGTGATATCCTGTGAATTTTTTAAATTATTTTAAAATGGGACTAAGAACCCCAATTTTTGCTATCTTACCAAAAAAGAGCCATCTCATCTCTCATCATTCAGCCCTGTGAGGCTGCAAATATCTGAGTTTTGAAATGATCAAGTCTTCACCATGCATACTGGGGCTGGCCTTCGCCAAGTTGGGTCTCTCCAACACACACGCTCATACCCACACACCTGCTCACATGTACAAGTATTTATACTATCCATACCAATGTCTAGTCACAAAATATATAGTACACAAAAGGTGTAAATTATATTTATATACAATTATAGATAACATGCCCAAATATATGCATGAGTGTAGATATATATGTATATACATATATATATACATATATATATACATATACACATACACATCATATGGAGAGATAATGCGGATTGTGCAGCAAAATAAAACTCTGTACTCACCATCTAACCTCAGAACCAGACCTTTATTTCCACATATATTTATGCATATTTGATCCTCATTATTCTTGGGTTCTTTGTTTGCAAATGTGCCTATTAGCTAAGATGACTTCCATCTCTATCCCACTCTCCAGGAACAAACATGAGGACAGCCTTCTTGGGGCAAGGCTACCACAGTCCCACTACTCAGAGGAAAGAAAGACTTACTAAACTCAACTTACCAGAATAATGACAAAAATACATTTCACATAAAAAAATATTTAAATCAGATGAGCTGACCTAGTT
Source organism: Graphiurus murinus (assembly GCA_004027655.1). Lineage (NCBI taxonomy): Eukaryota > Metazoa > Chordata > Mammalia > Rodentia > Gliridae > Graphiurus > Graphiurus murinus. The sequence continues at coordinate 426 of PVLC010045972.1, read as the reverse complement.
GACCTTGAATGACTTCAGTTCTGAGTCCTGGTGACCCCTGTGTTCGTCTCCTGATCCAGGGATGAACCGGCCTCCCCACTCTACATTGCCCCTTGCCACTCTGCCTCTGTGCCCCTCCTCAAGTGGTTTTCTTAGAGTTTTTCTGATAGGAAGTCTAGCTCTTTTCACTTTTTAAAGTTCCTATCATTGTTATACTCATGAGCTTGTCACCATTAAGTTTCATAGTCTTGAGGAAAAATGCAACATTCTTTTCCACTCTTACAGAATCCTAATTTCCAGTCATTCTTCACATGTTACCACTCACTTAGGAGTTTCTCAGAATTTCAAAGAGTAAAAATGGGCTGGGAAGATTGTCAGGAGAGAGGCAGGAGTGCCTCAAAAAACAAACAAGAAGCCCCTTTCCTGTTATCTGCCTCCTGCCTTTCT
>PVLC010045971.1:0-12092 GCA_004027655.1 Graphiurus murinus | reverse complement strand
CTTTTCATGCAGCCAGTGGCTATGTCCTTGAGGATTTTTTTGCCAAATTCAGTGGCTTTGGACTTTTTACAGACTGTATTTAGCAAAGGAAATTTGAGCCTGAAACCACTTGGTCTGTAAGAGCCGTCTTCTGAGGGAGAGTTTGGACCTAGTTTGGAGGCGGCAGAAAATCATCCCCAGGTTGTCAGTACAATTTAACATTCCCCACTAGTGTCCTGACCGGCTCCAAAATGGGTTTCTCACAGAGATGAGATGAGACACATTTGGGGGCCTGGCGTGGGAGCTTCTGAATGGGTTCTACAACCTTAAGGTCAAAGGATGATGACAGTCCCCTCTCCTCTTGCAGGGACAGTGGAGAGCCCACAGAATGGAGGGGTTGTGGATCTGCCCCAGACATATGCTTGGGGTGGGAATGGTGCTTTAGAAGTGTCTGATACCTTACTGTCAGAAGCTATCCATCAGATTACAGATGCCATTTGTTTGCTACCCTGGAATTTAGCTAGAGGTTTCAGCAGAGCCATTTAGCTGCCTGTGACATGGCCACAACTTGGGAGGATGTTAGTGTGTTGCACCTGGTACGGGCAACCCTAGGCCCGCCCAGATAGGGAAACAACTCAGGAACTTCCTTAGCTGACTCCTTACTGGTTTTATTTTCCCTATAAAGAGACACATCTCAGAGGCTTCTGTGATTTCCAAATCAGTGAGCAGGAACACCTGTTAATTGGTAGTGGCTTGACACTTTGGGGGATGAAAGCTCAAAACCTGACAATGGTGTTGTCATTAATTTAGGGGATGGCCACTGTGCAACTTCAGACCCCAGGAGGAACTGAATTTTCTGAGCGTCTCGGGCTTTGTTTTGTACAAATATGTACTACCTCCTATGCGGTGCACAGATTTTGAAATGGAATCCAATTAACCTTTCTCCGTGTTTCAGCTGGGAGGCTGGAGAGCACATTTGTTTCACCTAATTCTGCAGTTGTCACGATACTAATAGATGACAGCACATTGAGGAACCTAATAGTCATTGCATTTTTATAGCTTGGCAATTAACTTCTTTACTTTTATAGCAGCCTGGAAGGCTGGGATATTGCAGGTGAGGTTTTTCATCACAGCTTTCTTTCCTTGCAAGCGTCGAGGTGCTTGTTCTGCAAGTACCTGCAAAGCCCCCATATTGTCTCCTCAATAGGACTATAGCAGATCAACAATCACTCTCCAGGAAGAAGAATGTATGCTTTACAACACGGCAATCACACTTCTATATGAAGTGCACTTTTATGGAAGTTGTAACCCCTCTACTGTGCTAGTAATTTAAAGACACATATATTCCTGGTTGATTAGGGTATTCTGATTAGACATTGCTTTGTAGCAAATTATTAGAAAACATTAGTATCTTAAAATCATACTTTTCATTAATCGCCATTGTCTTCGTTTCCTAGAGTGGTCATAACAAACCATCACAGACAACATGATTTAAACAAAGGAGAGTTCTTTCCTCCCAGTTCCAGGGGCTGGAAGTTGGAGACGAAGGTTCTGGTGGGGTTGGCTTCTTTCTGGGCTTGCAGATGGTCAGTTTCTCCCTGTAAGTCTTCACGTGGTCTCTGATCGTGTGACTGTGTCCTAATCTTCTCTTCTGATAAGGAAACCAGTTATTTTGGATTAGGACGCACCCTAATGACCTCACTTTAACTTAACGACTTCTTTAAAGACTCTCTCAATACAACCCCATTCTGCGGCTTTGGGGATTGGAGCATCAACATATGAATTCGGGGGAGGGCAGCTCATGACATTCATAAATCCACAGTTTGGACAGAGGTCAGCAGGGACAGCTCATTCCTGCTCCACAATACTTGGAGCTGGAAGAGCTGGGCCCCAGGCATCACTCTCTAGCGCTCACTCCATAGTATCTCCTGGTCACTCCATCACGATGTCCGCAGTGTTCACCGTGTCAGGGGAACCAGACTTCTGATGTGCTGGAGCAGGGACCCAAGACACTGAGGCAGAACCTGCAGGCTTTTTGCAATCCAACCTTGAAGATCAACATTGTTGTCGTCCCTCCACCTTAATCTTATAGACTATGCAGCTGCATCCAACACAGGAGGATACAACAAGTGCGTGCATCAGGGAGGCCTGGGTCACTGAAGGTCCATCTTGCAGGTTGCCTGTTCCTATGAGAGAGAGCATGGCCTGACTCAGAGGCTGAAAGGGGGCATGTAGTTCTTGGTGCTAATTCTGAGCCATTGTGTGACAACCCTGAGGGCACGTTGGCCCCTCTCTCTACCTCCAAAGATGTCCTTCTTCTCATCAGAGTCCCTGGCTTTGGGAAAGGGGGGTAGGAAGGTACATATCCTTAAGATCTCCATGAGGTGACTGGGACCTGGGGATGGAGAATTTAGAGCAGTGGCACTCATGTGGAATCCTGCAAATATTCCTTTCTAGTCCAGGATGGGAGGAGTACAGAAACTGAGACTAAGAGTTCAGAAATGTTAATTGTAATTGGACAGGCATTTAAGTCTGTTGAATGTGATATTTAAACACGGGGTTTACTTCTGTATGTAATTGCTTTGTTTGTGTAGTGATTTATTTTTTATCTTCTTTAACAGAAGCATCTGTCTATAATGGAGAGCAAAGAGAAACTGTGAGGCCCATCCCAACAAGCATCTTGGGGAGCCCTGATTTAAGTGCTCAAAGGTCATGGGGCACAATATGAATGTGCTTAATGACTGTACACTTAGAATAGGTAAGAAGGTAAATTTCATGTTAAGTACAGTTTACCGTAATTTTACAAAAAGACACACACACACACACACACACACACAAGTGTGCGCGCACGCACACCCACACACACACACTCTCCACAGAAGGGTTGTAACAGGGCTCTAGGATGAGCGTGGGGCTTATAGAATCCATGCTTCTTCATCTTTCTCAAGGGCTTAGCCACAGCTCTGGTCTTCTTTTAATTGGTTTGTTGAGTGATTTCTGTTCCAGCTCTCCCTTCCCCCGCTCACTTCTGGTCTTTGCCATCTTACCTGGATAGCTCCTTCCTTCCTTCCTTCCTTCCTTCCTTCCTTCCTTCCTTCCTTCCTTCCTTCCTTCCTTCCTTCCTTCCTTCCTGCTTTCCTTCCCTCCCTCTTTCCTTTCACAGTACTGGGATTGAACCTAGGAGTATTCTACCTCTGAGCTACACACCCAAGCCCTGTTTTATTTTGTAGTTTGAAATGAGGTCTCGCTAAGTTGCAGAGGGCCTCACAAAGTTGCTGAGGCTGGCTGAAAACCTGTGACCCTCCTGTCTCAGCCTTCCAAGTATTGGGATTACAAGCGTGCCCCACCATGCTCGGTTTATAGTTACTTTTTTAAGCTTGCCTTACTGATTTTATTTATTTATTTATTTTTGGAAGTGATGCAGTGATTCTATTATAATGTATGCCTTTTTAATTACAACATGGGATGCAGGACTCAGGACTTCTGTGCTGAGCTTGGTGACAATTATCACTTACACTGTCACACTGCTAAAATCTTAGGTACTAAACAAACTAAGGCAAAGATGACATCAGCTGAGTGCAAGTTCAGAACCAGGTGCAGGGTCACACGTGGCTCTCTCCCCCCATGGATGTAACTTGGTACAACCACGGAGGATGGGCCTCAGACTCAGACCTGGCTTCAAATCCTGGCTTCTCCACTAGGTGCTGCGGAATCCAGAACAAATTACTTAACTTTTCTAGTCCATTTTTCTTTCTCTTTAAAATATGATTGATATATCCCTCTAGGGGGGTGAATTGGGGTATCACATCTAAATTGGAGAATATTTTTCATTCCCCAGCACTTCAGTAAGGAAAGCAACTCTGGAGCAGAGATTTCGTTAATATTTCTTCCCTATTGTTGTTTGGATGCCTGCATTTTCTTATCTTGAAAACAGATACCTTCATCTCAATTGACAATACATTCTGTCTTTGGGTATTTTGCCTTTATATTTGCCCAAATGACATAAAGGATCTCTATGACTCTCGTATCTTCATATGATTTGAAATATAAAGGAAAGTCCCAAGAACCAAATGTCTGACTGTGACAAGAGGACAGGAGTCCTCAGGAGGAAACAGAAGGTATCCTCCAGGACCAATGTTACTGAGTTGAGTGAAGATTCTAGAAGAAAGTTAACACATCCTGAATCTCCCCTGCTTATATCCTCCCAACCTTCTTGTACGTACAATATGGGCTACAATGTTGAGGTAGGGCTGGACCTGTGAGGGGATTGGGCAGTGAGAGAGGGGTTTGTGTGTTTGTGGCGATGTCAATCAGGTTGTCCAGAGGAAGTAGATAGCCATCATAGGGCTTCCATGATTTCCAGTTGACTCCACATTAACAAAGTCTCCTTGGAATACTTGGGGCCAGATTGGTTCCAATCTATAAATTACCTCTAGACTCCAGAGGACTCCAGCTACAGCCAGGCTTGGCGCTGTTACAATGACCACCTAGCCAGGGTTTCAGGAGTATTAAATGAGGCTTGTTATATTTATGTGAAAGGCCTGGCACCTGGTGGGTGATAAACCGAAGTCTTTTTTCCCCCCTCTTTGTGCTTTTTGTTTATGGTCTTAAAATAATTTCTTAGAAGAGCAGCATTTAAAAAATAGTCATTTCTAGCTAGGCGTGGTGGCATACTTTGATAATTCTAGTACTTGGGAGGCTGAGACAGGAGGATCACAAGTTTGAAAGCAGCCTCAGCAACTTACCAAGGCCCTCAGCAACTTAGTGAGACCCTGTTTCAAACTAAAACACACAATAGAGCTGGAGGTGTAGCTCAGAGGTAGAATGCCCCCGGCTTCAGTCATTTCACTGTCCCACCAAGTTTGCAGATTTTATATTAGGTTTAGGTCCAGTTTATAACTCTGTGAAACAGATGAACCAATGAACTGCAGCTTAGCAGGAGGTTAAGCCAACACCGATCACCTCCAAGGTATCTGAAAATTGACTTGTGAAAATCCTTTCCATGATTCCTGCGACTCTATTTCTTTAGTTGGATTGAAAACAAGTCACAACCAAGTGAGTCAAGTGGTCCCAGAGACACGATAAAATCCACAAGGAAAGACATCAAGAAGCCATTCCTCTGACTGCCAACACCAAAAAATAAACACTACGGCCTGCCCTGAATCCAAAGCATGGCTTTTGGAAAATAAAGATTTATGATCTGGGTATAAACGGTGATGAATCGCTTGGCGACACATGTTTGCTGGCACAACCTGTCAAAAGTAACGAGCCATGGTCTGCTCCAGAGTTCATCTGGTTGGAAGCCTTCTCTATAAAATATGGAATATGGCGGAACACAATTTGTCTGAGTCTTTGCACAACTCTCCTCCAATTACTGGGCTTCTGTCCCTGTCACCAGTGGAAAATAAATGGGCTGATAATTACAGCCTTAGATACACTCTCGCAGCCTGTATTTCCCTGAGCTTTGCCAGCCTGTGTGTCTAATGGGGTCACATTATGAGTCATAACTCAATTTTATTGTCTCTTACCAATGCTCCCTGGCCCCTCTGTTCCTCTCAGTGACCTCCATTTCAGTGCAGAATTCTACAAATCTCAGGGGCTCCCTGGGGGATCCCTCGCTTGCCCTTCAGCAAGTCGGCTCCTTGGAGGACTGTCCCTGCCTCCCTGGGCACCCCGGATGGCCCACTATCTTTGGCTGAGCCTTATTGTCTTCCACTGGTAACCATAACGTCTCTCACTGCCCCTTTCACTGGGGTGCTCCTGGCGATGAAATCATGTGGTTGTTGTGGCAAGTTGAGGGAAAACACCCCTCTGTGTTCCTCCATGTTATAAGCATGAGCATGTACATGTGTGCTTGTAATCCATGATACTTGCACCATGAAGTTTTACAAATATTTTAATGGAACATCCTTGCTACTTTTACTATAATCCTCTTTCTCTCTCCAACCCAGGTGGGAGTCCATGTGCTCCTCCTATAATCTGTGTTTGGGAGACATGGCTCCTCCTTTCCTTAGTATGATTCTCTCCCAGAAAAATAGTTCAGTTCCCAGTGCCAATTGTGTCTGTCCCACCCATTTGCCAAACAAGTTCAACAAATGTAAATCCCAGGTGAGCTCAAGCTGGGGTCTGCATTTCATTTTCCTCTTAATGAAATATGTGCAGACCTTTGGCAAAGATTTTCATGGTTCCCCATGCGTCTCTTCTTGGAAGGTGGAGGAATGATCTGTGTGGAAACTGGGGCATTGTGCACTTCTCCTGGGCTGGTTTTTGGAGCACGCTTAACTATTCGTGCAAGATCCTGTTCCTGATTGTATTGCTTGATCTGTCCAGCAGACAGCTAACCCCCCACCTGTCTCTATCTCCAAGTGGCTCTGTTAAGGATGGTGTCTGTTTCTCAGGGAAGCCTCTATGAGCTGTCTTGGATGTAATGTTGGAGTTCTGAGGAAATGCAAGGACTGAAATTTGGCATAATCTGATTTATATTGTATGTGTGTGTGTGTGTGTGTGTGTGTATGGTAGTGGGGATTGAAACTAGGAGCATTCTACCTCTGAGTTACACACCCAGCTCTATTTTATTTTTTATTTTGAAACAGGGTCTCACTGAGTTGCGAAGGACCTTGCTAAGTTGCTGAGGCCAGCCGTGAACCTGTGATACTTATGTCTCAGCCTCCCAAGTAGTGGTGAGCATGTGCCACCACAGCTGGCTTATATTGCTTTATAATCAATTTTATTATATATTGAACTTCAAAAGATAGTCTTTTAAAAAAATGATTAGGGAAATTGAAGGGGAAAAAAACCCAAGAAGTTTAAGGAATCTGAGCCATGTTAGAGTATATTTCTTATAATCTTCAGTATCCCTTCCTGGAAATAAACTCAAAACAGATTGAAGATGGAGAAGACATTAGCACCAAAAGAAGCCAATGCCTGTTTCCTTCTAAAGTTTGGGCACCGCTCCAGGATCTCAGCACACAGGCTGTCTTCTTGTAGGATGACTTCATGCTATACCATTGGTTTTCACGAGCCATGAAGGACACAAGTCCAGGTCACAGATGGCTGGTATTACAGTGAGTAATGCTTCCAAGTTCCAAGATCTCACTCTGCGAGGGTGATTGATAGATGGCTAGGGGAGACTGCACTTAACCTTTCCAGAGGTTACCCTGGACCAGCTTACCCAAGCCAAGATTGAAAAAAAAAAAAAAAATCACATGAACTATGTTGTAATAGCAGTAGGGATTTGAAAAAAAAGAAAACAGGCACCCAGAAGCCCAATATCCTAATAAATAGTTTTTTTTTTTCTGTTCTCTTAAAGTATAAAGAAATAAAACAAAAAGTAGAAAGAAAAGGGACTTGAGACTTTGAGTCAATGAGGATACTAAATTGACTAAACATATAATTAAGTAGAGGTATGTAGGTTAAGAGCTATAGTTAATACTGGTTACCCCTAATTTATTCAAAGGGAATTTAAAAGAAACAACAAGAGAAAAGCATTTTCATATACCCTGAGTTCCATTTAGGAACATTTCAAACACTTCTCTAACAGGAAGAAGTATCTTAACTTTAAAAAAACAATGTTTAAAGAAAGACATTCAGTTTATTGTCTCATAAGGACTTTTTTTTCTGATTGTAAAGTAATATACACTTAGGGCAGAAATCATTTAAATTGGAGAAAATAAAATAAAAATCACTTATAATTTTACCACCACTGATGAGTTCAGTGTCTTTTCTATGTATGTGTACTTTAAAGGTCACATTTGGTTATATTCCACTGACAATATTTAATTCAGTTCTTATTTCCTCAGTGCCATTAAATGTTATTTGAAGGCATCATTTAAAATGGCTTTACACATCAATAGAAATACTTCATCACACCAATAGATATTGTCCTAACGCTGAACATTTGATATATATTTTTTAACACCCAGGAGCACTCTGACACTGACTTATATCCCCAGCCCTTTCCATTTTTTAGCTTGGAGATATGGTTTCCCTAATTTGTAGAAGCCAGCCTTGATCTGTTTATCTTTCTCCCTCATCCTCCTAAGTAGCTGGGATTACAGGTATTTGCCACCATGCCCAGCTAATGCTTTTTGTTTGTTTGTTTTTAAATCATAAATATCACTGCAGTGAACAAATTTGTACTTTCTTCTTTGCATGAGTTTCAGATAAATTCTTCAGAGAAGAGTCTCAGAAGACAAAGTATCCTGCTATTAGCTTGAAAGTTGTCTTTTTTCCCCTTGTATTCTTTTTATTATCATTTCAAAGTTTTTAATTTAATCCTTGACTTCTCAAAACCTAGTCTGTAGATGGTACTGTTGTGATGAGAAGGTGTCCCCCACAAGTTCATGAGTTGGAAATTTAATTCCCAAATTCCTATATTGATGCTAGTGTTTGGAGGTGGGGTATGTGGGAGGTAATTAGGAACAGATGGGGTCGTGCGGGTGGGGCCCCCGGAATGGCTTAGCAGCTTTATGAGAAGAGGAAGAGAGACTTGAGCTTGTGCTACCTCATCATGTGATGCCCTCCATCGTAAGGACACAGCAAGAAGGCCTTTTGTAGGATGCTGGGCAGATGCTGGTACTGCGCTCTTGGACTTCACACCTTCCAGAATCATTAACCAAATGAACTATTCTTTATAAAGTTCCTGGTTTCTGGTATTTTGTTATAGCAGTAGTAAATAGACTAGGACAGGCACTTTCAGCTCTTTTTTGATAATGCAAGGTCCTTACACTACTTTTCTCAGTTTAACTCCTTTTCCAGCTTCTATGTCATCATTACCAAGTTAATTCTATTATTTATATCTCACAATTTATTTTGTTTTGAGTGGCCAGAAGTTATTCATATTTGCCCTTATATCTGCCCCTTTTAATGCTCCTCCTTTATTCCTAACAGCTGTGAACTTTATCTAAGATAATTTTTCTTCTGCCTGAAGAATTTTTCGTATTTCTTGCAGTGAAAATCAGCTAGTGATAAATCCTCTTCTTTTGTTTGTTTGGAAATGTCTTTATCTAACCTTAATCCTTGATGGATACTTTCACTGGATATAGTTGACAGTTATTTTGTCTTCTTCTTTTCAAGTTCTCTATTAAAATTCTCAGTCTTGTTGTTTATCTACTTGAAGTGTGTGTCTGATGACATTATCTAGAATCCTGTAGGTCTGTTTCTCTTCTCTGTTAATTCAACTCATTTTTATTCATGTTTCCTTATTTATTGATGTACTAGGTTATTTGTTATTGTGAACTTATAAAGTTATTTTTAAAAATGAGGCCTAAGATGATTTTTATCTTTATCTTCCTCTGTCAGTAGTCAGTCAGTCTCTCTTTCTCTTTCTCTTTCTCTCTTCCCTTCTTTCTTCCCTCCCTCCTTTACTTCCTTTCTTGTTCTGGGGATTGAATACAGGGACATTCTACCTCTGAGCTACCCTTCCAGGCATTTTTATTTATTTATTTTTTTGTTTTGAAACAGGGTCTCGCTTATTCCTGAGAATCTCGATACTTGCTGAGGTTGTCCTTGAACCTTCGATCCTCCTGTCTCAGCCTCCCAAGTCCTGGGATTACAAATGTGTGCCACTGTGCTCAACTCCATGTGAAATTTTCCTGATACAATTTCAGGTACTGGGATAATTCAGCAGAGCTGCAGAAGGTCACTATACCCACCAGTTACCTTACTCTTAGAATGTAGTGCCTTAAAGTCCTAATCCAAAGACAGGGACCCCCACCAGGACTTCTCCCTACTGAACTCTAGATGCTGAGGTATTTGCTCAGCCCAAAGCAGCAGTCCATTCAGTCTCTCAGCTATGGCCTCAGAAACTAGCAGACGCTCCTGGGGGAAACCAGTCCTTGGTACCCGCTGATTTCCCTGGGCCTCTGCCCTCCCCTACATCCTGCCCTGGAATTCTTCACTATTTTATTAACTCTCTGATGCCCTCAAACAAACATTTTGCATTTTGTTCAAAATTTCTAGGTGTCCTTGGTAAGAAAACTGGTCTGAACAACGTAGTCTGTCATAATTTTGTCTAAATATTAGTAACTTTTTAAGATCAATGACTTCATCTATCCTTTCCTGCCTCCTCATAAGATGTTTCTTTGTTAATAATTTGTCGGTTCCTCTTACATACCTTTACATTTTCTACTTATACAAGTGCTACTTCTGCCCCCATTCCTACTGGATAATGTTTGTCTAGTGTTTTCCATGAGCTAGACACTACACTCATAATATGTGAATTATTTAAATTAAACCTCACAAAACACTAAAAGGTAGTTACTATCACTACCAGTCCATTTCTAGGTTGCAGAGTGCCTCACTAGGTAGCTGAGGCTGGCCTCGAACCCGGATCCTCCAGTCTCAGCCTCCCGAATGCTGGGATTACAAGCGTGCGCCACCACGCCCGGCTTCATTTCTAGTCTTTTGAGGAACCTCCATACGGATCTCTGCAATCCAATCAATAATGTATAAGTGCTTCTTTCCCCCCACATCCTTGTCAGAATTTATTATTAGTGTTCTTGACAATTGCTATTCTAATGGGAACGAGAATCTGCACATAAATATGCATGTATCACTATAGCATTCTGACTTTAAACCTTTTGGAAAGGCACCAAGGAGTGGGGTAGCTAGGTCATGTGGTGGTTCCACTCCTAGTTTTTTTTTTCTGTTTTTGAGGAACCTCCAGACTAATCTCTATAGTGGTTGTACTAATAAGAATTAATTCCCATTTCCCCACATCCTCATCAGCATTTATTATTGTTTGTATTCTTGTTGATTGTCATTCTAACTAGAGTTGGATAGAATATCAGTGTGGTTTTGATTTGCATTTCTCTGTGAATGATATATTTAATGGGCATTTGTTTTTCTTTTATTGAGAAGTATATTCAACTGTCCATTTTGTAATTTTTTTTTTTTTTTTTAGTTTTAAGTTTTTCAAGTACCTTATATGTTCTGGATGTTTGTCCTCTGTCAGAAGAGTAGCCGGCAAATTCTGTAGGTTGTTTAGACTCTTGATGGTTTTCTTTGTGGCATAGAAGCTTTTCAACTTAATGTCATCCCATTCATTGATTCTAAGTTTTATTTCTTGAGCCTTGAGATCTTATTGAGGAAGTCCCTACCAGGACCTATATGTTGGAGAGTTAGTTGTATGCCCTCTTCTAGTAATTTCAAAGTTTCTGGTCTAGTCTCTAGATCTTTGATCCACGTTGAGCTGACTCTTGTACAGGGTGAAAGATCGGGGTCTCATTTCATTCTTCTGCATATGGATATCCAGTTTTCCCAATACCACTTCTTGAAAAGGCTGTCTTTTCTCCAATGCATGGTTTTGGCTCCTTTGTCAAAAATTAACTGGCTATACGTGTGAGGATTTGTTTCTGTATCTTCCACTCCATTGGTCTACGTGTCTGGTTTTGTGCCAATACCATGCTGTTTTTGTTACTATATCTCTTTGTAGTGTAATTTGAAATCAGGTATTGGGATGCCTCCAGCATGGTTCTTATTGTTCAGGATGCTTTGGCTATCCTGGGATTTTGGTTTTCCATAGGACTTTTAGGACTGTTTTTTCTAGCTCTGTGAAGAATGTCATTGGTATCTTCACAGCGATTTCATTGAATCTGTAGATCACTTTTGGTAGTATGGCCATTTTGATGATATTTCTTCTACCTGTCCAAGAACATGGGATATCTTTCTACCCAGCATTGTTCTTATTTGCTCAGAATCACTTTGTATATTCTGGATCTTTTGTTACTTCATAGGAATTTTAGAGCTATTTTTTTTTTTTAGCTCTGTGAAGAATATCATTGCTATTTTGATAGAGATTGCATTAAATTTGTAGGTTGCTTTTGGTAATATGGCCATTTTGACAATGCTTATTCTACCTATCCAAGAACATGGAAATTCTTTCTGTATTCTTGTCTTCCTCAATGTTTTCTTCAGTGTTCTATAATTTTCATTATAGAGATCTTTTACCTCCTTGGTTAGATTTATTTCTGGGTTTGTTTGTTTTTGTGAATGGAATTGTCTTCCTGATTTCCTTTTTAGCAATTTCATTACTGGTGCATTATATAAAACTATTGATTTTTGTATGTTGATTTTGTATCCTGCTCCTTTGCTGAATTTGTTTATCCACTCTG
>PVLC010045970.1:0-11590 GCA_004027655.1 Graphiurus murinus | reverse complement strand
TGGGGAAGTCCTGGGAAGAAAGATTGTGGGTTGCTAGTGGAAGACGGGTTGCTAGAGAGAGGGGTTATTGGAAGTCTGTTGGAAAAGCACTATTTGGAAAGACGACTTCTGTACTGTGTTTGTTATTGCTTGTGCAGTGCCCTTGATCCCAGAAAGAGAGAGATATAATAAAAGAGGTTCGAACCAGCAACATTCAGGCAGTGTCTTTATTGGGGCCTCATGGCTGAGGGTTCAGCCTGGGGCGCCCGATACTTGGGAATCTGCTTTCCTCGGGTTCTGTGAGGATGTTAGAACTGGGAAATCATTGTTTTGAAGCCACTGGGGCAAAGGTTGGTTCAAGCAAGAATCATCAATGGTTGCTAAATCTTGAGGGCGATGGTGATGATCTGCACGGCTTTCCAGGGGCTCCTCAAAGGGAGATGAGCAAAATTAGCACCACCCATGAGAGGCAGAGGGACTTAGCGTGGCTCCAGATGTGACACCATCAGAAGGCTATGCTTGGAATGCATATTCTGAATCTAACCATAAGGAAACATCTGATCAACCTGAGATGAAAAACATTCTTAAAAAAAACCTTAATTCTTCAAAAATGCCGATGTCTTCGTTCCAAATTAAAGGAGACTAAAGAGACATGAAAACTAAGTGCCATACCTGCTCCTGAGTTGGGTCCAACCCTGGCAGAGAAGAAGACGTACAACGAACATTATTGGAGCCGGGCGTAATGGTGCACGCTTGTAATCCCAGCATTTGGGAGGCTGAGACCGGAGGATCCCGGTTCGTGGCCAGCCTCAGCTACCTAGTGAGGCACTCGACAACTTAGTGAGACCCTGTTTCAAAATAAAGAATAAAAAATAGGGCTGGGGGTATAGCTCAGAGGTAGAATACCCCTGAGTTCAATCCCCAGTACTGAAAAAAAAAAAAAAAAAAAGAACATTATTGGGTAGACCAAAAAAACATTGGAATTAGATCAAAGTATTGTATCACTGTTAGATTTAGTGAGACTGATAACTGTATTATGGTTAAGAAGATATCCTGACTCTTAGGAAATACAACTGGAGCAATTTGGAGATAAAAGGCCATGACATATACAACATACATTTTAATTGCTCAGAACAAAAAAAAAAAAAAAAAGCTATGTGTGCATACATAAGTATTAGAGAGAGAGCGCGTGAGCACACAGAGATGATAAAGCAAATCCAGCAAAATAGTAACAACGGACCAAGAAGGAGAAGGAGCACACGGGTGTGGTATGTTCTAGTCTATTCTAGAAACATTTTCTGCAAGTTTGAAGTTGCTATTTCCAAGTAAGAATTTAGTAAAACACACACACACACACACACACACACACACACCTTGCTCTGGAAAACTCCAGGAGGAAAGGACTCCCACTGTTTATTCCTGCTTCATTTACCCCAGGGCCCCCTCACCCCTCCAGGAGAAATGACCGCCGTCTCCATTATAACTGCTCCTGGCCGCAGTCTGCTCCTTCTGTCTTAAATGCCTTTAGTAGGTATCTGAAACAAAAGTGAAATTTTCTTTTAATTTTTGTTTTTTAAAAGCTACTGTTATAGGAATAAATAAAAGAAATAGAAAACACACACAAGAGAGGTTATAGGCAAAATTCTGTGTGTGTGTGCGTGTGTGTATGTGTGTGTGTGTGTTTGTGTGTGTGAGTGTGGCGGGGGGATTACTGGAGGATTGAACCCAGAGGCATTCTACCTCCAACCCTCTAGCCCTTTCTATTTTTGGTTTTGAAACAGGGTTTCACCAGATTGCTGAGCCTCACTATGTGGCTGAGGCTGGTCTCGAACCTGCAATTCTTACATCTCTGCCTCCCAAGTACCGAGATCACAGGCGTGCATCACCAGGGCTGACTTATTTTCTAGTTTGAAGCAGGGTCTTGCTCATTTACTGATCACTGGCCTGTGACCTGTGATCTTCCTATCTCAGCCTCCCAAGGACTGGGATTACAGGCATGTACCACCACACCTGACTCTAATTTCTCATCTTTACCAAAAGCTTGACGCCACTTACTGCATTCACCTGAACCAACCTCACCTGTGACGTGTTTGACTTGCCCAGAGCTCCTGCGTGTTCATCTTTTTTCTCAGCGAAGTTTGAGCTGAGATTCACCTAGAACCATGTGACCTTTATAGCAGGTACCTCAGCCCCAAATTCTTTCTACTTCAGAAAAACAATCTCTCTTTCTAGTAAGAGTTGATGTGCCACCAGCGATCATAAATGAGGTACAGTTCCCAGTTCCCTACCTACAAAACTAAGTGGGTATCTTAACGTCCTCATGTAAGTTGATGGTAGCTTTGCCCTAACTCTTGGATTGTACAAGAATGAACTACTTTAATTGTATATGCATTTTGATAGGTTAATTTGAGGATTATTTAATGCAACTTACAGTGCTTAGTAAAAATCTATTTTTTTTTTTTTTTTTTTAGTTAAAAAAGAATGGCATGCAGCCAGGCCTGGTGGCACATGCTTGTAAACCCAGTACTTGGGAGGCTGAGACTGGAGGATCCGGGTTCCCAGCCAGCCTCAGCTACTTAGTGAGGCCCTTTGCAACTTAGTAAGACCCCGTTTCAAAAATGAAGAATAAAAAATAGGGCTGGGGGTGTAGCTCGGAGGTAGAATGCCCCTGGGTTCAATCCCTAGTACTGCAAAAAAAAAAAAAAAAAAAGGCATGCAATTGAACCAATAAGCTCCCGTGTCATCTATGGAGGGGCCTGTGGTCCCCAGATTATTGAAAGACATACCCAAGGCTCAGTGACCTGTCAAATCCCCCTTGGGTCAGGTGCCACCTCTGCCCAGTTGTGCAGGTCCTCCTGAAGACACATTCAAGGGTTCATTCCCTGCCCCAATTCCATGGCTACATTCCCACTACTACCCAAGGCACCCCTTCACCTCCGCTGCCCAGGTTACAATAGAAACAACAAGTTCTTTTTTTTTTTTTTTTTTTTTTTTTTTTTTTTTTGCAGTACTGGGGATTGAACCCAGGGGCATTCTACCTTCGAGCTACACCCCCAGCCCTATTTTTTATTCTTTATTTTGAAACAGAGTCTCACTAAGTTGCAGAGGGCCTCACTAAGTAGCTGAGTCTGGCCGCGAACCTGGATCCTCCGGTCTCAGCCTCCCGAATGCTGGGATCACAAGCGTGCGCCACCACGCCCGGCAAGCAAGTTCTTTATGTAATTAACTGCATATGGCCAGAGAGGGGGAAGCCGCTCAACCCCAAACACCCCAGGCCCCATCTCACATTGTACTTGATCCTCATTCCCTTCAGTCTAAAGTCATTTCTTCTTTGTCTTTTAGCTCAAGGTGAGCTTGTATTAGTCGCAATATGCTAAATGGCTGCGACAAGCATACCCACAGTTGCAAGAGCTCAAACACAAAAGAAGTGTAAACCTGCTCTCATGATAGTCCGAGGAGAGTGTTTCTGGGTCAGCAAGAAACTCTTCCGCACATACTGATTCGGGGATTCAGGCTCCTACCGGTTTGTGATTAGGGCATACCCTAGAGCCCCCATAATCCTCTGCGTTCAGCTAGCAGAAAGGATAGAGCAAAGAGAAGACCCTTCTGCCTCTTTTCTTCTTCTTTTCTCCTCCTCCTCCTCCTCCTCCTCCTTCTTGGTACTGGGGATTGAACCCAGGGGCATTCTACCTCCGAGCCACGCCCCTGCCCTTTTTATGTTGAAATAGGGACTCGCTAAGTTGCTGAGGCTGGCCTGGAACCTGTGATTCTCCTGTCTCAGCCTCCCAAGTACTAGTATGGATGACAAGTGTATACTACCATGGTATACAGTCCTCCTCCTCCTCCTCCTCCTCCTCCTCCTCCTCCTTCTTCTTCTTCTTCTTCTTTTCATTTTTAAAAGGTAATGAGTGAAAAAGATATCTACATACTAAAGAATGAAGTTGGAGCCAGGCGTAGTGGCACACACTTGTTATCCCAGTACTTGGGAGGCTGAGACAGGAGGATTGCCAGTTCAAAGCCAGCCTCAGCAATTTAGGGAGGCCCTCTGCAACTTAGAGCCTGTTTCCAAATAAAAAATAAAGTAGGGCTGAGGGTGTAGCTCGGAGTTAGAATACCCCTGAGTTCAATTCCCAGTGGCACGCACGTGCGCACACACACAAAGTTGGACTTCTTTCTTTCAACATACATAAAAATTAATTCCAAATTGATTGTAGACATAAATGTAAGAGCTAAAACTATAAAACTCTTAGAAGATAACAAAGAAGTAAATCTTTGTGGTGCGGGGATAGGCAATGATTTTTTAGATATGACAACAAAAGTATAAGTGACCAAAGAATAAATAAACTGACCTTCAAAATTTGAAAAACTTGTACTTTAAAGGACACCATCAAGTTGGGCACAGTGGTGCATGCCTGTAATCCCAGTACTTGGGAGGCTGAGACAGGAGGATTGCAGGTTCAAGGATGGCCTTCGTAACTTAGCAATACAGTTTCAAAATGAAAAATAAGCCAAGCATGATGGTACACATCTGGAATCCCAGTATTTGGGAAGCTGAAGTAAGAGGATCACAGGTTGAAGGCCAGCCTCAGCAACTTAGTGAGACCCTGTTCCAAATAAAAAAGAAAATAGAACTGGGGGTGTAGCTTGGACATAGAATGCCCCTGGGTTCAATCTCCAGTACCACACAAACAAATAAATAAATAAGGCTGAGGGTGTAGCTCAGTGGTAGAACGCCCCAGGATTCAGCCCCAGTACCACAAAAATATAAAAAACAAACGACACCATCAAGAAAATGATGATAATCCATACATAATGGGAGAAATACTTGCACATCATCGCTCTGATAAGGGACTTAGAACTAGAACACATAAAGAACTCTTACAAGCCTGGCGTGGTGGCGCACGCTTGTAATCCCAGCATTCGGGAGGCTGAGACAGGAGGATCTGGGTTCGCAGCCAGCCTCAGCTACCTAGTGAGACATTCCACAACTTAGTGAGACCCTGTTTCAAAATAAAGAATAAAAAATAGGGCAGGGGGTGTAGCTCAGAGGTAGAATGCCCCTGAGTTTCATCCCCAATACCGCAAAAAAAGAAAAAAAAAAGAACTCTTACAACTCAACAATCAAAAAGCTAATAACGCAACTTAAAAATGGGCAAAGGACCTGAAGAGACATTTCTCAAAGGAAGATCTGCAAATGGTGTGTGAATTATATCTCAATTTAAAATAAAAAAAAAAAAAGTAATGGTCTTTTCATTGGGTTTCTGTTTTAGGAACGGAATTTAAATCCATAGCATACCTGTACTGTCAGTTCTTTACTTACACGACTTGCATTGTTCTGGAACTGTGTTCTCAAAGTGTGGTCCCTGAACCACTGAATCCCCAAATCCTTGGGGATTTGTTAGCAAATTCTCTGGCCCCACTGCAGACCCACTGAATCTGAAACTCGGGGGTGGTGGGGTGGAGAGCAACCCGGATTTCAGTGAGTTCTTGAGATCATTTTGAAGCCCGCAAAAGTTTCTGTTTTGTTGTGTTTTTGCGGTACTGGGGATTGAACTCAGGGCATTCTACCTCTGACCTCCACCCCCAGCCCTATTTTTTATTCTTTATTTTGAAACAGGGTCTCACTACGTTGTGGAGTGCCTCACTAGGTAGCTGAGGCTGGCCTTGAACCCGGATCCTCCTATCTCAGCCTCCCAAATGCTGGGATTACAAGCGTGCACCACCACGCCCGGCTTCCACAAAAGTGTTAGAACCAGGTTCCATTTCTCTGGGCAGGGAAGAACGTAAGATCTCTTTCCTTAGGATAAGTTTGACTGTGTCAAATTCCTACCCCCACCCCCACCCTAGGGATATTGAATGGGCCCTGATCCTCCTCCCTCTCCCTCTCCCTCTCCCTCTCCCTTTCTTCCTCCCCCTCCTTCTCCTCCTTCCTTTTCTCCTCCTCCTCCTCCCCCTCCTCCTTCTTCTTCTTCCTTTTCTCTCCCCTCCTCCTCCTCCTCCTTCTCCTCTTTTCTTTTGATACCAGGGATTGGACCCAAGGGCATTCTACCTCCAAGCTACACCCCACCCCTTTCAAACTTTGTTTTTGAAACAGGGTCTCGCTAAGTTCCTGAGACTGTCCTCCAGCCTGCAATCCTCCTGTCTCCGCCTCCCACATACTGGGATTGCAAGCGTGTACCACCATGCCCGGCTCTCCTCTTTCTTCTTAAATGGTCGGCCCAGCTCCTCCGCTCTCCTCCTTTCTCTCCACGCGTGGAATGCAGGCGTGGCCTGCCCGCACACCGCTCTCCACTCTCACCTTCCTGACTGTGTCTCTCTACTTGGCCAGCCTGACCGAGCTGATATCCCCACAGCTAGGTGCAGGTGCGAGAGCTGGGAGACCCCGCTTCTTAGTTTGCGGACCGTGAGCACGTGACTCAGTCTCAGCCGAGCGCATTGCACTGGCCTATGGGCGGTCATTCGATTCCAAATTTGCTGTTCTCACCTGAGTGTGCGGCTCCCTTGGAAGTCTGCGGAGAGGAAGGGTGCTTGTCTGGCCAGGTTGGGGTCACCTGGGGGTCCCCTCCTGAATGACTTCCACCCCAGCATCCAAACTTCACTCTTAACGCCTGGCAACCAGCAGCGTGGCAGGTTTCATATCTCCGGGGCTTATGCAACATTTGCTCTGCCCACCCGCCCCTCTGAGGCCAACCCCCTTCGTTTATTAACACTCTACCCACCTGCTCAGCACAGACTGGGAGCGGCGAGGTGCACGGCTTCTAGGTACTCGTTGCGGTTTGCTGCGAAGCCCCAGGCCAGGGACGGCTGGCTAGGGTCTCTGTGAATCAGTGGCAGGATGCGGTGGCCTTGGGCAGTAGAAGCCCAGGCCTGTCCCCATGAGCAAGGAAGCCCCTTACGTGCTAAATATAGGTCACCTGTTCTCCTGTGGGTCTGGCAGGTAACTTCCACCAGCCATGCTGAATGTGCAGGCGTGTGTGTGTGTGTGTGTGTGTGTGTGTGTGTGTGTGTAAAATACATGCAATGTGCGGGCATATGTGTGTGTGTGTGTGTGCAAAATACATGCAGAGATGTGGAAATAAATCTTCCGCTGGCTCCCTTTCCGCAGCAGAAAGCAGAAATCGAGGAAAACTTAACCACTGTAAACCCAGAGCTTAGTTACCAGAAAACCAAATTAAAGCTGTTGGGTATTTTTGTGGAAACATCTCTACCTCTGAAATCTAATTTCTTGCAACTTTCCATATAGGAATCTTGTGTTGTATTATTTATAAGAAAATAATATTCTGCCCTCCCTTGACAGCATTTCCAGGCTGCAGACACCACTGCAGCCGTGAAGTAACAGAATAATTTGGGGAACGTTTCCATAGCTACCTTGCTTCGAAGTGAGGTTTATTCTGTTTTAAAGTCTACTGACCTATTCACGTCTGTATTTGAAGTATTTTCAATTGAATCTCGCCTACCTACTATTGCCTAATGTCCTTGTGATTCCTATATTTAAGGAGTCCCTGCATGCATAAATACGGTAAGCAGGCCTTCTGGTTGCATGCAACGTTATGATTTTTTTTCTTCTTCTTCCTTTTTTCTACTCCTTTCCAGGGTGTATTCATGCTATCCCTTCCCTCGCCGTGCAGGGAAACCTTCCAGAAGTTTTTGGAGGTAAAGCCCGTTTAAGGTGCACTGGCGCCCTCTTGTGGTCGCTCTGGCCCTTTCGTTTCCTTCCCAGAAGCCTCTTAGACCATTGATTTTGCCAGAGGTTAATGAGAAAGAATACCTCAAAATGCCATTGCTAATCGTCATGGGTGTCCTTGTGTCTGTGCCTTCTGGCACCCGCAGGTGTGAGGGTCGAGTAGCAGGGTAACTGTGAGGGTTACAGGCCCCGACTCTTTCCTCCCAAACAGGCTGCATTAGTAAGAATTGCTGTTCTGGGAAGGTTTAGTTCGACTCTGGGAAGTGCCCCAGACCCACCTGGAGAGGAAGACAATAGGCAAACAACCCTCAGGAAGGCCTGAAAATAAGAAATAAAACCCAAGGAAAGACGAAACCCAGCTTCACCCCCGCAGAGAATATCAAAAAGGAAGCAAGGGACAGGTACGTGTACCATGTGTAAAGCTGGGACTATAAATTCCAGGAAAATACTGACGAGTCCAATATGATTAATTTTTATTCAATAAATATAGGAAGGAGTGACTGACATATTGTCCTGGAATTAGCCAAGAGGACTTTCTAGAATGGTGGAAATGTTCTCTATCTAAGCTATGAAATACAGTAGCCACTCATGGGCATGGACTCTTAAGCACGTAAAATGTGGCTAATGAAACTGAAGAAGTGAATTTTTTTAAATTTTATTTAGTGTGTGTGTATGTGTGTGTGTGTGTGTGTGTGTGTGTGTGTGTGTGTGTGTGTTACTGGGGATGAACCCAGAGGCATTCTACATTCAAGCTACATCCCCAGCCCAATTTTACTTCTTATTTGGAAACAGAGTCTAGCTAGATTGATGAAAGTCTCACTCCTTGCTGAGGCTGTCCTCAAACCTGCGATCCTCCGGTTTCAGCCTCCCAAGTACTGGGATGCCAGGCATGCACCACTACGCCTGGCTTTTGTTTCATTTAATTAATTTAAATTTAAATAGCGCGTGTGGCTAGCTAGTGGCAAACACCGTTGGACAGCCCAGGTCTAGGGTGATAGACATGAAGCAGAATTTTAAGTACAGGTAAAGTTCCAGGGTGGGAAGGAAGAGTAGATCTGATCAGAAGGAGTTCCAAAAAGAGGAGACGGCTGAGCTAGACCTTGAAGAACGGGTCGATCTTGCAAGACAGAGATGATGGTGAAGGCGCTCGGCTGTCAGGAATTGCACGGAGGTGGGAGACATCATAAATAAATGACAAGAGACAGAAGTGTGGAGTCTCCAACGTACGGCTGGGAAGAACCCAGGAAATGCAGCAAGTGTTAAAATGTCCTTGGCCCTCAGGCCCTGAGCTGCCTGTTCTCCTTCCTTGTCCCTCTCCAGCTCTTTCTCTCACCATGCCCTACCCCATCTCCATTTCGTGCCACTCTAAACTCCAAGGAGCAGATCCCCTCGTTGTGTGGAGGACAGCCAGA
This sequence comes from Graphiurus murinus, assembly GCA_004027655.1. Taxonomy (NCBI): domain Eukaryota; kingdom Metazoa; phylum Chordata; class Mammalia; order Rodentia; family Gliridae; genus Graphiurus; species Graphiurus murinus. Next base: position 2,515 of record PVLC010045970.1, on the reverse strand, counting down.
AACAGGGTGCCCAGAGCCAGAAGGTGCCAGGGAAGAGTGAACTCTGCGAATCTTGATAGAATCACCCATCTCTCGCCCCCACCCAAAAAAAGGGTTGTCCCAAATAAAAATGGATCCCCTTGGGACTCGTGTGTGTGTGTGTGTGTGTGTGTGTGTGTGTGTGTGTGTGTGTGTGATTATGGGGGTTGAACCCAGGGGCGTTCTACCTCTGAGCTACCCTGCCAATCCTTTTTATTTTTTTATTTTGAAATAGGGTCTTACTGAGTTGCCAGGTGCTGGCTTTGAATCTGTGCTCCTCCTACCCCGGCATCCCAAGCTCTGGGACTGCAGGCATGCACTAACGCTCCTGTCTTGCGTGGTGTTTCTCTAGGGTCCTCAGGTCCTAGCATTTCATCAGCTGAGAGCTCATCAGAAGTGCAAATCCATGGGCCCCGCTCTGGCTGGTGAATCACAATCTCCAAGGAAAAGGGCCCAGCAAAGTGTTCGAATGTCCCTTCCAGGAGTCTCTCCTTAACATTCAATCTTAAGAATCACTGATCTAGTATGGTGGTGCACACACACCTGTAATTTCCGTACTTGGGAGGCTGAGACAGGAGGATCACAAATTTCAGGCCAGCTTTAGCAACTTAGGGAGGCCCTCAGCAACTTAGTGGGACCCTGTTTCAAAATTTAAAAAATAAAATAAAATAGGGCTGGGAGTGTAACTCAGAGGTATAATGTCTCTGGGTTTAATACCCAGCACAATTAATTAGTTAATTAATTAATAATTAATTAGTTAGTTAATAGTTAATTAAATCACTGATCTAGCAGATTTGAGAACCAGTACTCTCTTGTGCCTCTGGACTGCCATGGGGTGGATGTAACAGTGTCCATCAGGAAGCTGGGATTGGGTACACGAAGTTTCCCAGGCAGGTGTTTGTCAACCTTCACACTTAACTCTTGTCCCTGTGAGAACCTTGGCTAGGGCAGTGTTTCACAAACTCTAGCACATCGTGGTTGCTGAGAGAAATGGGAGGTTTGGAGGCACACTAGAACAAACATGAGGTGATGATCTCTAACAGAGGCCTCAGGCACTCTGGACTTTGGGGAAGAAAGCATACCTAGTCATCACAAGATTTCCCTTTTTTTTTTGCCTAAAGGACACATGGGAGAGCATCTCGTCACAGCCCAAGCATGAGTTCTGCCTCACTCACACGACAGCCATGAAACACCAGGAGTCAACAACTAAACCGTGCCCCACGCCCCACTGGTGGCCCATTCCACCATATAAGGAACATGCTAGAGGAATGCGGTTTCTAGTTCAGACCCTAAGCTACTTCTGAGGAATGGATAAGCCCTCTACATCTTGGTTTTCCCGCTCCTTAGCAGTACTTATTCAAGTAGAAACACAGGGCAGAGCACACTTCTCGGTCACTGGTGTATGTTTATGTAGCCATCAGGGAAATTGCAGCCGTGGTCCACCTTGCCACACATCCAGTCCAGGGATGCAGAGCAGTCTCGACCAGAGAAATCCATGTCAATCACCCGTGGGTCTTGAAAACCCTCATATAGAAGATGACACCTAAGCCGGGCGTGGTGGCGCACGCTTGTAATCCCAGCATTCGGGAAGCTGAGACCGGAGGATCTGGGTTCGCGGCCAGCCTCAGCTACCTAGTGAGGCACTCCACAACTTAGTGAGACTCGGTTTCAAAATAAAGAATAAAAAATAGGGCTGGGGGTATAGCTCGGAGGTTGAATGGCCCTGAGTTCAATCCCCAGTACTGCAAAAAAAAAAAAAAGATGACACCTTTCTTTCTGCCTTCTAGACAGACCATCCTTAAACCATTTATAATACATTGTACTTGCATTACTATTCAGTTCTAGTATTTTCTTTCTAATGATTTCTTCTGCTATTAATGAGTTATGTGGAAGGATGCTTATTAAATTCCCAAATTTATTAAAGCTATCAGTCACATCATTACAGATTTCTAACCAAAGCGTACTGTGATCAGAAGGTATAGTCAGCCTACCAGTGAAGTTCTGGTACTGGAGAGTTGTGGCTGACATGAGATTGGTTTTTACGTATATTAGATTAAGTTTATTAACTCTTTTGTTCACATTTTCTATATCCTTTGCTAAATCATTGTGTATTTCGTACATAAAATATTACTAAAATCTATTGTGATTATAGTTTGTCATGTTCTTTTTATAATTTAGAAAATATGTGATGTATATAATTTGAGTCTATGTTATTTAGGTACATACAAGTTTAGAAATAATTTCTTCTTAATGGATTTTTCTTTTATCATTATTAAAGTGGCTTTGTCATTGTGTGTTTTTTTCTGAAATTTTATTTGGGTTAATTGTTTGTCTAGCATTTTTTTTTTAATTGCTTTTGAACTTTCTCCATCTTTTTTTTTTTTTTTTTTTTTTTTTTTTTTTTTTTTTTTTTTTTTTTTTTTTTTTTTTTTTTTTTTTTTTTTTTTTTTTTTTTTTTTTTTTTTTTTTTTTTTTTTTTTTTTTTTTTTTTTTTTTT
>PVLC010045969.1:0-11692 GCA_004027655.1 Graphiurus murinus | reverse complement strand
CATGCCTAGAATCCTAGCCTTGGGAAACTGAGGCTGGAGGACAACAAGTTCAAGGCTAATCTGGGCAACCTAGTGAGACCTTGTCTCAAAATAAAACAAAAAGGGCTGGGGGTGGGGGTAGATCAGTAGTAGAAAACCCTTGGGTCCAATCCCTAGTACTGGAAAAAAGAAAAGAAAGAATGAGACATGCTAGGTTAAGCTAGGATACTCAATAGTTTAGGTGTATTAAATATTCTTTCATACACATACGACTGGACAAATCCTTAACACAAAGCCTATTTTATAAGAAAGTGTTGGATATTTCATGTAACTTACTGATGACTGTACTGAAAGTAAAAAACAGAAGGGATATATGATTATACTTTCACACCATCTAAAATTAAAAAATCATACAAGCCAGAGATCATCTGTATAAATAAAACCTCTCTCAGGGATAATGGTTATTTATTTATTTATGGTACTAGGGATTGAGATTGAACCCAGGATGCTTTACCTCTGAGCTACACCCCTAGCCCATGTTGTTTTTATTTTGAAATAGGGGCTTGCTAAGTTACACAACACTGACTTCAGTCTCCCTTGCACTGGGATTATAGGTGTATACCGCTTCACTCTGAAGGGATAGTGTTTTAAAACAAAGAGATCATTTAATTTTTGAAATCCCTAATTGGATTACAAATATATTGCCAATTTAGTAAAGGAATTAGAAAAGTCCTATTGCCCTTTTCTGGTTCTCTCTCTCTCTCTCTCTCTCTCTCTCTCTCTCTCTCTCTCTCTCTCTCCTGGTAATTGAACCCAGACACATTCTACCTCTGAGCTATACTCCCAAATTGATCCAAATTGATCTTTCTTTTTTGTTTTATTTTTTGAGTTTTAATGTAGCCCTACTTCAACAAAGAGTCCTTTTTTTTTAGAGTGAATTTAAGCCTTATTTCCTCATTGGCTAAGTCCTCTTGTTTGTGAGTTTTTGTCGCCACTTTCACAAAATGTCACTTAACTGAGGTGCACTCGGTTCATCCTTTTTTATGCATGCTCCTTGTCTTCCAACGTCATTGAAGAATTTTAGAGACAGAGCATATCAATTCTATCTTATTTTACTCTTTTTCTCCATTATCATCTTCAATGTATTTCCAAATTAAATGAAAGACATTCTTTTTGTCTCAAACTTTGAAAATAGGATTTTACAAAAGGTAGCTATTTTATTGCCTCCTCCATGACAAGCAGTAATAATTGTCATCCTAGGCATGCATGAAGGAGGCTCTCTGCTTCTAATTCTATAGGGCCAGAAGTCTCATTAAGTGCTTCTACAGTTTGGGAGCTAGCATGCCACCTTTTGTTGGCAATCACTCTTTGAAAAGGAGTTCTTAGCTTCCTAATGGGCTCTGGTATAAAACAAATAACTCGGATTATAAGATACCATGGGACCACAGAGACCCAAACTGCCTATCATGAAATCAAAATGCTGAATCAGGAAACTGAGCATGCATGGTGATGTTCCATTATAAATGCAGACAATACACGAAAGATTGGCACAAAGGAGCCCCTGGAAAGCACCAGGAAACTGCACAGACAGATGTTTCAGATCCCCATATGATCTGGGCTCCTATATCTTTCCCCCTCCCCGATAGAGGAAGGAGAGGTGTGGCTTTGGGTGGATCGGCACATAAGTTATGGTGGCTGGAAGTGGACAGTAGCTATGTTACGCCACGCCCGGGAAAGCCTGAGAGAAAATGGTAAAAGGAAATGCCCTCAGTGGGCATGATTTGGAGATGCTTCCAGTGTCCATTTGTAGCCATGATCCATGTTACCACCTATGGGCTGGACCATCTCCAGGACCCCTTGTGTCCCCATGAGCAGCATTGGGAGCAGGCCTCCTATACAACAGTTCACCTTTAGGCCCCTTCAAGTCCCCTCACCATGACGGAGGGAATCCTCATTGATTTCTTTTCCTCTGCACAGTAATATGCTTAAATTCGGGGCTCAGCACATCCGAGCTGAGGTCATGATTGACCCGGAAAGCTTGGAAGTCAGAAGGTGAGGAAGAGTGGGGATGAGGCACTGCCACGTATACAGAACCATGTGCAGGAAAGACGGCCAGAGGTGGAGGTCCAGTGTCGTCCATGGTCAATGGCTAAGATTGATTTGGAATGAACAAGACTGAAAAATGGATGCCAAGGAGGTCTGGGAGTGTGTGGCTGGGTCTCTTAGAAGGAGCACAGAGTGTGGAGATAGCAATCTCTCTCACTATAGGGCTTCCTCTGTGGAGGAGGTCCTCAAAAAAAAAAAAAAATCAGGTGGCATTCTAGACTGAATGGTGCCTCCCCTGTCCCTTTCCAAAATCATATGTTGATGCTCCAGTGTGGGAAGCTGTTCTAAGTCTAAAGAATACTGGCAGCCGAGCGTGGTGGCGCATGCTTGTAATCCCAGCATTCGGGAGGCTGAGACCGGAGGATCCGGGTTTGAGGCCAGCCTCAGCTACCTAGTGAGGCACTCCACAACTTAGTGAGACCCGGTTTCAAAATAAAGAATAAAAATAGGGTTGGGGGTATAGCTCGGAGGTAGAATGCCCCTGAGTTCAATCCCTAGTACCACAAAAAAACCAAAAACACAAACACACAAAAAAAGAATACTGGCTTAAGGATTTGTAGCTTCCTGCTTGCTTTGGCAGAAGACTGCCTCTCTTGAGGGAATTGAAGACAGTGCCCTCGATGCCCCCTTTGCTGTCTAAGCTATTTCCTCCTGATTTTCTGCACCTGTTGCTTGCTTTGCTTCAAGGTGGAAGACTGCCTCAAGGAGATTGCTAAAGACAGCAACCTCTGCCGCTCTTGCAAAAACTTCCAGATAAAAACTTATCTTCTAAGGCATTCCTAACCCTCTGCTCCTTAGCCAGAGACAATTAATGATTTGATGACCCAGTCTTAATTCTGTAATCCTGTAGTAAAAGGAAGAGCTGAGCTTTGTTCGAGGAGTTTGGCGCTCTTGCCTTCTCCCCTCTTACCTCTTCCAGACCAGGAGTAAAGTCTCAAGAGCATTTATTTCATTGTGTCATCCTGTGCCCTGCTGGTACAGAGCCCGACTCTCTAGCCCCTCAATGTGACCTTTTGGAGAAAAGACCCTCAAGTATATAGGAAAAACTGTGACTCAGACTCAGTTTCTTCTGAAAAGGGATCCAATAACACTGATCACTTTGGTGACCTCAGAAGGTGTGGGGATTTCCCCTCCCATGGGGAAAGCAATCACTTCTGTAGCAGACACCAGCTAGGCACCCTCTAATCCCATCCAGTCCTGGCTCCATCTACCTGGGGGTGAGGTCAGATGCCACAGGTTGAGGACTCAGTCCCCAAGAATGCCCCCCACCAGACACGCACACTTTAGACGCCGGTGGCATGCCCCAGGTTGTTTTACGTGTACTTCTGATTGGCTAGCTACAAATCAGGGTCCCCACAAGCTGTTCCTCATATTTGATTAATTTGCTCAAGCGGCTTCCAGAATTCAAGGAAACACTTTGTGTGAAGGATATTACGAAGGATACAGAGGAAGAGATGCATAGGGAGTGTACAGGAGAAGGGCAGAGGAGCCTCCATGGCACAAAAAGTGTCAACTCTGTAATCCTGCCATGGTCTTTTTAGTGACCAGTGCCTACCCTGAAACTACCTAGGTGTGGCCAGCCATTAGTCGACTCATTAGCATACCAACACATTATCACTTTGGAAATTCCAAGGATTATAGGAGTTGCATTCCAGGAATGGAAAAGACCAAATATATACTTTATAGTATCACAGATCCTTAAGGAGGTAATTAAAGCTGAATGACGTCATAAAGTATGTCCCTAATCTGATAGAACTGGTGTCCTTATAAGAAGAGACAGACACCAGAGATATCTCTCTCTCTCTCTCTCTCTCTCTCTCTCTCTCTCTCTCTCTCTCTCTCTTTCTCTCTCTGCAAATGCACAGAAAAAGGCTGAATCCACAGTGAGAAGGTAGCCCTCTGCAAGTTATATAGACAGGACTCATCTGCTTGGATCTCCAGTCTCTAGACCTGTGAGAGATAATTAGGAAGGTAATTAAGGCTTAATACCCTAAAATCAATGTCTTTTGTTTAAGCCACCCAGGCGGTGGCATCTTATTACAGCGGCCTGAGCAGTTGGTGAAGTTGACCTGTCCTGTGGATGTTGACTGAAGCCATTGCTTGTCCATTGGGCTCAAATACAAAGCTGCCATAAAGCCAGAGATGGGGGTGACACATGGCTTCGTTCCCAGGACTGCCCTCCACCGAGCTTATTTAGCTACAGCTCCTGATGCATTTCCAACCTGTCAGCCACAGAGGTTATATCCGAGCCCCTAAGATGCTACCATACCCCCAGGGAAACAGCAAATTGATTCCGCTAAACTCTGCATTAGTCAGGTTCTCCAGAGAAACATAACCAGTAGGAGGGAGAGAAAAAGATTTATTTTAAGGAATTGGTAATTGTGGAAACTGTTAAGTCCCAAATCTGGAGGGCAGGCCAGCAGGCTGGAGACTCAGAGAAGAGTGGATTGCAGCTTTGAGTATAAGTTCCAAAGGGCAGCTGCCTGCAGACTTGAGCATGGTTTCCATGTTTCAGTCTGGACGCAGAATTCTTTCCTCCTCAGTCTTTGTTTTTCAAGCCTTCATTGGATTACATGAGACCTGCACACACCATGGAGGATAATCTGCTATACTCAACATCTGCTCATTTAAATCAGTATCAGTCACATCTGAAACCTACCTTCCCAGCAACATCTAGGTGGGTGTTTGACCAAACAATGGGGTATCACAGCCCGGGCAAGCTGAGATGTAAAGTTAACTTTGACAGACCTCTTCCATTATGGAGGTATGGTGCTTTATCCTCACAGAGACAGACATAGTCTTGGTATTGATTTGTTTCCCAGTTCCTGGTGCTTTTACCAGCACCACTGCCCCCACACCTGCAGACCGTCTACTGCCCTGGCATCCTGCTCTGTCACCTCTGCACGGGAGACCTACATTAGCCAAAAGACATGTCAGGATGGACTCACAGGAGAGTGGGACAGCCTGCTGAGGCTCAGGTGTAGTGCTGGCTGGGAGATGACATGCTGGGAGGGCAGAGAGCCATCTGCATCTGTCTAGCCTGCCTTACCTAGCCGGAATGCATGGGGCTGGGAAGCAAGGGGGTAAAAATGAGGGTGCCCCTCATACTACTCCACTGCATAGCCTCTGCAGGCAGACTTGTTTGCATTCTCATCACCTTGGACTTGGAGGGTTGAGGTCTCAGTGCCTGTAGTAGTTAGTTGGACGTGTCAGCCCCACTAGGCTGCACACAAGCTATTCAATCAAGCACTAATATAGGTGTTGCCATGCAGGTGTTCTGTAGATGTGGCTAACATCTGCAGTCGTTCATGTTAAGGAAAGGAGCTTATCCTCCATGACCTGGGGGAGCCTCATCCAATCAGTGGAAAGCCTGAAGAACAGACCTGGGGCTTCCCTGAGGAAGAAGAAACTTTGCCTATGGATCACAACATCAGATTCTGCTGGACAGTTCCCGCCTGTCCTTCTGGTGGCCTGCACTCTGGATTTCAGACTTGTCTATCCAGCCTTCACAACCCCATAAGCCAATCTTTGCAACAATTTTTTTTTTTTTTTTGGCAGGGGGAAGATAGTACTGGGGATTGAACCCAAGGGCATTCTATCACTGAACTTGACCCCCAGTGCTATTTTTTTAAAAAACAGGGTCTTGCTAAGTTGTTGAGGGTCTTGCTAAGTTACTGAGATTGGCCTGGAACCTGCAATTCTACTGTCTCAGTCTTTAAGTGGCACACACCTGTACTGGGATTATAGGTATACACCACCATACTCACCTGCAACAAATCTTTAAAAATATATATCCTACTTGTGGGACCCAGACTGGTGCAGTATGCAAAGAGAAAATGTGTTCTGAGTTGACTTTTGGGGGCCAGGGGGCCCAATAGCATTCTCACTGCTGTGATCTAAGAAAGCCTGACCACGCAACTTACAGGAAGGAAGAAGGAGGAGGGATCATATATAACCCCAATGCCACACCCTCAGAGACCTCTCCTCAGCAACCAAGCCCCACCTCCAATGTGGCTACCTATTCTCCATGAGGTCTCGGGGAACATTATAAATCCAAACCATTACTGGGGGAATCCTTATGCGTCTTAAACAATAGGCAGAGAAGGGGATCACTGTGTTGGATACCATGATTGATCCCAATAAGCAAGAGGCAAATTACATAATGGGGGAATGGTATGTTACTGTGGACCTCAACATATTCACTGAGATATTTCAACATATTCACTGAGATATTTCTCAATACTTCCTTGTTCAATGGGCCTAGACAGCAATGGCAACATAAAAAAAAAAAAAAAATCTCTAAGGAGTGAGATCAAGGTCAAGCTGGGCACAGTGGTGCACACTTGTAATTCCAGTACTTGGGAGGCTAAAACAAGAGAATCCCAGGTTCACAGCAACTTAGTGAGACCCTGTTTAAAAATGAAAAATTAAAAAGTAGGGCTGAGGGTGTAACTCAGAGGCAAAATGCCTCTGAGTTCAATTTCTAGTACCACACACAAACAAAAAGGCTTAGGTCATCCCTCTAGGTAAAGGTGTCGGTCTAACTGAGGCTGGCATAAGTTAAGAGGGAACCAAGAAAGGTAGAGGAAGAAAACAATTTTTCCTGTCAACTCAGATTTATGAGCTGCTTCCTTAGGAACTATGGCAGTTATATGAATGAACCATTCCCCGCCCACCTTCCCCTCAATACTTCATATGAAGCATACTATTGCTGGCTAATATTTTAGTTTTCAGGTGGGAATTCAGCTGATTGATATCACCCACAATGGTTCAGCAACTTATGGGACTCTGTGTGACCCATGTGTTGGGAGACACATTTGTTAACTAGTTAAAGTACATGAGTGAGCCAGGCAAGGTGGGGCATGCCTGTAATCCCAGTACTTGGGAGCCTGAGACAGGAGGATCAAAGGTTCAACGCTATTCTCAATGACTTAGCGAGACCTTCAGATACTTAGTGAGACCCTATTTTATAAAATAAAAAATAAAAAGGGCTGGGGATATAACTTGGAGGTAGAATGCCCGTGGTTTTAATCCCCAGTACCAAGAAAATAAAAATAAAGGACACAGGGGCAGCTGGTGCTGGATGTCTTCTCCTTGCCCCTCTAGATCTTCTTCCACCCTCTCCATGCTCTGCACCCAGGGGCGTGACGTTGAGGGGCCCTGTCAAAGAACTCCGGTGCTCTCCGCCAGCTGATTGTCTTCAGTGCTTGGGGACATCACTGGCTAGAGATTGTGGGGGATGAACACAAGGTCAGGCCTTATGTTCTCCTGATCTTTCTCTGGGGGTCGCTGCAGGTTGGCTGAGCTCCCCTCCCCCCCCCACCCCGCAGCCCCTGTCCTCTCCACCCAGCTCTCGCTGTCTCAGGTTCCTGGGCTATTCGGCCCAAGGGCAGGAAGAGCATCCTCTTCTAGCCGAGTGGTACCACACTATTCCTTGTTGCTATGGCTTGAAAGTATCCCCCAAAAGTCCATGGGTTGGAAACAGTATCTAAAGTCAGATGTTGATGGTATTTGGAAGTGGGGCTTTGGGGAGATAATTAGGATGAGATGAGGTCACGAGGGTGGGTTCCCATGATGGCTTTAGTAGCTTTATAAGAAGAAGAGAGACCCGAGCTGGCACACTTGCTCTCTCCCACTGCGTGATGCCTCCACTGTGCCATCGTGCGGCAGGAGGGCCCTCACCAGATGCCGCACCCGGCTCTTAGAATTCCCGGGCTCCTGCATCTTGAGCTAAATGAACTCCTATTTTTAATAAAATTTTAATAAATCATCTGTGATGTTTACTTTCTGGCATTCGGTCACAGCAACAGAAAAGAGACTTGAGGTTGCCCTACATCCTGATCATACTTTTATAAGGAGTTCCTTTATGAAATTTTGCTCAAGTGATACAATTTGAGCACATGGCTGCTTGCTCAAACCCTGAATGATACGGGACAATTTGGGTCAAATTCTCTGAGCATTTCTCCAAAGATCATCAAAGATTCACAGACTGGGAAGGGCTGTGGATATGGTGAGGACCACATTCCTTCCTCAGATGAGACAGCAGAGGCCCAGAGTGGCAAAGGACTGATAAGTCCAAGGTCCTTTAGCCAATGAGGCAGGACGAGCCCGTCCCAGATCACCTGGCCCACCAGCGCCCCAGCCATCCTCTGTCTCTCTCTGTGGATGACTCTGAGGCTGTTCTAGCTACCAGGAGTCCTTCATAAATTCTTCTGAGGTGTGTGAGGTAACAAAGATGGAGCTTAATAGCAAGAGGAAGAGTGTGGAGACAGGGTGCTTTGCAAGGACTTTCACACAAAACAGGGAATAACGTTGTAGAACCAGGGCCTCTCCTCTGGAGTCCACCATGGAGGGTATGCCAGCTCTAGATAGACCCAGCAAGGGGGGGGGGATCTTGTCTTGTCCCTTTTGACCTCTCTGTCACCCTCTTGGCCCCTCCTGCCTCCATCTCCACCAGCCGCCCTTAAGGCCTCATTCTTAGGAAATGCCGTTAAGATGTCGCCTGATAATGGAGGTATTAGCCCAGTTTCCTAGGACATTGTCCCAGCTGTTTGCAATGGATGAGAGAAGTCTCATCAATGTGAGTTTCTGGAAGTAATTATGTGATGAGAGTGTAAAGAAACAGCAGCCTCCCTTGACTAAAGCACCTGCTTCTCTCGGACCAGCAAAGGGTAGAGAACTCCACTAATTAGACCTGATTAAAGATGCCTTTATTTCTGGCCTTCCCCAAATCCTTTGACTATTTAGTGCTGATCATCTCCTCTTGCCCTTGGATAAAAGTTCCTGCAGGTCCCAGGAGTTCGACTCCCACTGTAAGCCATGAACACTGCCTCACGTCCAATATTAGAACATTCATGTGATCTGTTGTTCACAATTCCAACCTGGACTTGGGGCCTCACCCCAGCTCAGACCTGCTCCAGGCTGGAAGCCACAGCGGGCAGATGGACTTGGCTGGTTATTCTTTTTCTCTACTCTGCACACCTACTCCTGTCCTCCAACCGTACCACCCCCCACTCTTGATGTATGTTAATGGGGATTGAACCCAGGGGCATTCTACTCTGAGTTACATCCTCAGCCTCATCTGTCTCAGCCTCCCAAGTACTGGGATTATAGGCCCTTCTTGCAGCTCAGCTTCTGTCCTGTTCAGAGGAGGGTCAGCAGGTAGGGAGGAAGCCATAGGGGATGGAAATGTCTTAGGTCGCTTGCTTCTGTCGGCCCCAGATCTTTTTATTTTCCATGTTGTTTATTTAAAACAATTCCAAATTTCCAGAGTAGCTATAGGAATAGCACTAAAACTCCTGTTGTATAAACAACCTTTTGCCCAGATTGACCAGTTTTACCACTTTGCCACAAATCCTTTATAATTGATGCTCTCTCTCTATCTCATTTGTCACCTGAGTTTCACCCTCCATGTCCTCCTAAACTATTGGAGAGTTAGCTGCAGACTTAACCCATACACTTCAGTGTATTTCCCAAGAACATTGGAGAGCATGATTAATCAAATTAAGAACACTTAACATTGATGTAATACTATTATCTGATACACCGTTCAGGTTTGATTTTTGCTAATTATACTAAAAATGTCCCTTGTCAAAAATTTCTCCCAAGTCACACTCTGGGACCATGTATTGCATTTTGTTGGCACGTATTTTTAGTCTCTGTTAATCTGGAAATTTCCTCAGCCTTTCTGTGGCTTTCATGACATTGGCATTTTTGAAAAGTGCAGGCCAGGTGCTTTGCAGGACCCATTTTCCACCAGGTGGGTTTGAGCTGATTGGGTTCGTGTTGTGCTTTCTGGCAGGATTGCTGCCCAAGTGAGGCTGTGTCTGTCCTCCTGGGTGCATCAGGTCAGGAGTCACATGATGTCTGTTTGTCCTATAATTGGTGATGTCAATGGATAGGGTGATGTCTGTCAGGTTTCTCCACTGTAATTACTATGATTTCCTCTGTAATTAATTCATAATTTGTGGGGAGAGACTTTTAGACTACTTAATACTTTGTTCCTCTCCAAATGTTCATCTAATAGTTTTCTCATTCCTCAGTGATTCTTGTCTTCAGCCCAAAACCTCGTTATTAAGTTAGTCTGGGGGGACTCGCCTTCCTCTGTGAGGAGTTATCATGAATTAGACCTGTGTCCATCTCCCAGGCTCCTCCTCCTTCTTCATCTTCCTCTTCCTCTTCTTAGGATTGAACCCAGGGGGTATTCTACCTCCAAGCTATACCCACAGCCCTTTTTCTTTGTGAGTCTGAAACAGGGTCTCACTAAGTTGTCGAGGGCCTTGCTCAGTTGCTGAGACTAGCCTTGAACCTGCAATCCTCTCGTCTCAGCCTCCCAAGTACTGGGATTACAAATGGGCACCACCACGCCCGGCTGCTAGACTCTCAAAATTACACCATTGAGAAAGAAAATATTCCTGACCTGGCAGAATCTCTACTTTCCTAACTTCCACCTAAGGTCCCTGGTGTTCTGCAGTGATCCCTGTGAGGCTCAGGTCCTCTCAGAGGAGGTTCCCAGGTCTGTAGCCTTACTGCAGAAACCACCTCGAGATCACTGTCTTGATTGGAAAGATGATACCCCTAACCGCAGACATGCATGCTGTGTGTGTGTGGTGTCCGTGCATTGTGTATGAATCAGGAGAACATAAGGGATGTCTCAGTCCATTTTCTATTGTGATAAAAGAATTCCTGAGACTGGGTGATTTGTTAAAAAATAGAATTTTATTTGACTCATGGTTCCAGAAGCTGGGGAGTCCAAGAGCATGGTGCTGACATCTATTGGCTTCTGGTGAGGGCCTAGAGCTACATCACAAAATGGCAGAAGGAAGGGGAGGCAAGCACAGGTGAGAGAGGAGGCCAACTCGATTCATAACAACCCACTTCCTGTGTAGCTAAGATAACCAATCTACTCCCTCAGGAATTAACCCACTCCCAGGAGAAAGAGCTTAATACTTCCTAATGACATAATAATTGCCTCTTAAAGATCCTACCACCTAGCCTGGCGTAATCCCAGTTCTTGGGAGGCTGAGACAGGAGGATCTGGGTTTGCAGCCAGCCTCAGCTACTTAGTGAGGGCCTCCACAACTTAGCGAGACCCTGTTTCAAAATAAAGAATAAAAAATAGGGCTGGGGGTATAGCTCGGAGGTAGAATCCCCCTGGGTTTAATCCCCAGTTCTACAAAAAAAAAAAGATCCTACCACCTCTCAACAACTGTTACATTGGAGGAGACCTGAGTTTTGGAGAGGATAGATATGGCCAGACTATAGGAAGAGAAAGCCACCTCATTACCCAGGACTTAAGCTGAGAATTGAATCCAAATAGCAGTTAACTGGGCATAAGATTGTTCAAACAAAAGGTAACTGAAAAGCCAAAGACAGATGGAGGCTACAAGAAGCAGCTGCCACTTTCAGGGCTGGTGGGCACAAAGGGAAGAGATATTTTTAAACCTAGAACTTAGAGACTTTGAAGAGGAGACGCTCAGAACCCCGAGGGAAGGGCCCTGCTCACCCAAGTGCTGGGGCCTCTGTGCTTGTCGGAGGGAGGGCATGGGGCTGTGCTGCAGGCAGCTGGTTCTCCATCGGGGAGTGGTAGGGTGAAGCTGGCTAGGTG
>PVLC010045968.1:0-11607 GCA_004027655.1 Graphiurus murinus | reverse complement strand
ATTTACTTTTGGAGAGAAATTCAGAATCCATGGCACAGTAAGACAATTATAATTACAGGTTGGTCTGTATAGGTTAGCAGCACTGACAAAAATCAAAGACTAGCTCTAGACCTTTTATAAGTTTAGGGAACAGTATCAATAGTGACCAGTAGGCTTATTATCTGATGAGCAGTTGTATTTTTCCTATACAATAAAAAATGAAGCATTTCTTCAGTCAGAACAAACAGATAAACCAGGTATTAAATGTCAGGAAATGGCATAAGTTTAATAACTTCATTAGCCATTTTATATGATTAAGGTTCAGATAAAATGCACACTGCATAAAAAGATCACTTATTGGTTACCCTGCATGTATATAAAACCCATATATCATCCGGACATAGTGGCGCACTCTTGTAATCCCAGTACTTGGGAGGCTGAGACTGGAGGATTCAGGTTCGCCGTCAGCCTCAGCTACCTAGTGAGGCCCTCCGCAACTTAGAGAGACCCTGTTTCAAAATAAAGGATAAAAAATAAGACTGGAGGTGTAGCTCGGAGGTAGAGTGCCCCTGGGTTCAATCCCCTGTACCGCAAAAAATAAAACCCATATATCTAACTTTATCAGCTTTTATGAAACATTTGGATAAACTTCCTGTATTCCCCATTTGTGCTGTTTAAATGTTTGCCAAGCAGATGGGCAAGGACTGAGGTGCTGCAAAATAACTTTTGGACCTGCCACCCTGTAACAGGATCTCCCAAACCTGACTGCTGCAATGCAATTTACTAACTCCAAAAGCCCGATGAACACAAGAGATTATCTTGATAGAACATAAAACCTTTCTTCTTAAGTTCTTCATAAATGTCACTAAGAGCAGAAAACCTTACTGTTTTAAATATGAGGAACATACCTAACAAAGATGTATGATTACAGTGCACCAATTAAAAAAATAAAAATAAATAAATATGAAGAACATAAAATAACTTTTATTAAGTTACCTTAATAAAAAAAAAAAAAAAACTCTTGCTCTCTAGGCTAGTTTTTGTAAACTTTTACCAAGAGCAGATTAATATCTTAAGAAAACACAATTGCAAGCCGGGCATAGTCGCTCACGCTTGTAATCCCAGTACTTGGGAGGCTGAGACAGGAAGATCGCAGGTTCGTGGCCAGCCTCAAGCTACTTAGTGAGGCTCTCCACAACTTAGTGAGACCTTCTTTCAAAATAAAGAATGAAACAAGCCGGGCGTGGTGGCGCACGCTTGTAATCCCAGCATTCGGGAGGCTGAACCTGGAGGATCTGGGTTCGCGGCCAGCCTCAGCTATCTAGTGAGGCACTCTGCAACTTAGTGAGACTCGGTTTCAAAATAAAGAATAAAAAATAGGACTGGGGGTATAGTTCAGAGGTAGAATGCCCCTGAGTTCAATCCCTAGTACCGCAAAAACAAAAAAAAACAAAAACAAAATAAAGAATGAAAAATAGGGCTGAGGGTATAGCTCAGAGGTAGAAGGTCCCTGGTTTCCACCCCAAGTACCACCAAAAAAGAAAAAAAAAAAAAATCTTTCTTTTGCAGTACCATCTCTCTCTGCTCTGTTTTCTACTCTTGAAATGTGGTGTATAATTCACCAAACACAGATACCAGAATCTATAAGGCAGTTTGAATATTTTTCTGTTTGAGATTTTCTCTGCCCATTTTACTATTCAGTCCATCACCTTTAAATTCAGACTCACACATCGATCCTCACAGTGGGCACCACCCTTCCAACATTACACTGAAGCAACCAATACAATGCCTAATTGGCTAGTCTATAAAAGACATAAATCATGTGAACTAAAAGGTATTTGAATCCACTTTGTTGTTTTAATTCATAAGCACTCAGTTATAACAGATAAGTCAAATTCTGCCAATTATCTCCCCAATATTCTAACATGAGGCCTAAGAGTCTATCAGAATGAATTTTGTCCTTAATCATGTATTTTAGGTGCCTTTTTTCTTTTTTTAAACTCCCGGTAGAGACTCAACCTCTGCCCCATGATGTCTTGTTATCTACCATCCCAGTATTCCTGGTGGTGTGTTGCCATTCTAGCCTCAAACCCCCTATTTTTTTCTGGGAGTTTCTTGAACTTGATACCGCTTCCCGCTGGAGTCAGGCCCCACACAAGGGAGGCCTTAACCGTCAGGATTCCACACAACCCTCACCCCAGGATATTCCGACCATCAAGGAAATACTTGGTCACTTTCGTGACGTTTTCTTCCCGTTGGTCTGCATGTTACCTGGCCCCCGCGGTGTAAGCAAGGGCACTCTCCCATGTTGCTGTTCTGCTTTCCACTTGGGTCCGTTGTCCCCCAGAATTGTTGATTTTTCTGTCCCCGGGCCGCCAGCAACTCAAGAGCGGGATGCATCTCCCCAGAAAGGAACTCCTGTGACCCTCTGGCAATGATTGCCCATACTAGCCACCAAATTGTCAGAAATAAATTTCTATGGCATTGTAGGGAGAGACACCTATTTGAAAGCTAGGCAATGCAAATTTTGCCTTTTTGCAAAAAGGAATTCTGCCACCAGTGAGTCAGGCGTGCAGGAACAGCATGGCAGAAAACTGCTGGGCATTTTATTTCTAGCGCGGGGCTTCTGTGCCGTGCTCCTATTGGTGAGAGCATGGCCTCAATCTTTACACGGTTGGCTGAAGGGGATGCCGGGGAGGGGTTGGCACGCACAATCTCCAGGAAATGCTGTCTTTACAAAAAATATAAGCACACATAAGGTTACACAATGGCAGTTTTACAAAACGGAGCCCAAGTCAAGCTATTCCTTTGATAGAAAAGATCCTATTATATTCTCACATGGGTCCAGACTTGCTTCAGAGGTTGAAGTACTGAGACTAGGAAAAATCTTGCCCTGCCTGTCCTGAGTTGGGGAGATGGAGGCCAGGGCCGGGGAGCAGCCTGGGTGACTTCATGAAGAGGGAGGGAGCTTCGGAAGTCGACAGCCCAGCCAGCGCTGTGGCCAGAAGAGGCCTGGATTCCTGGCTCAGCCCCGTCCTCGGCTGCAGCTCCAGGCGGGGGAGGCCCTGCAGGAGCAGACAGGGTGAGGTGATGTCCTTCCCCACCCACACGCACCAGCTGGGCAGGGCAGTAGAAAGTTCTGGGGACTACATTCCACCCACCACAGCTGGCTCTTCAGCTCTGTGGTCCCCTCCTTTCCTCGCTGTGGTCCCTCAGGCCACTTGCTCCTGACCTGTCCAAGCTCTAGTTTTATGATCCCTGCTGCAGCTCGAGCCCTTGGTCCTTGAGCCCTCCTGCTCTGAGCTTACTCCAGGGCCCTGCTGACAACAGCCCTGCAGCTTCCCTAAGTGGGAGTTGGTGTCCCTAAGCCCTAGGAGTTGCAGTTCAGTCTGGACTCCTAGACTGGAGGAGAAAGTCTGCCTCTCCTGCTTCCTGGAAGGTGCTCTGAGGCAACTAGCTCCGGACCCCTGAGAGAAAAGCCAGGGTTGGGTGTCGCTTTAAGGAACTGTCTTTTGTTGGGGTGCGGGACTGGGGGTTGGACCCAGGGATATTCTACCTCTGAGCTCCACCCCCAGCTCTTTTTTATTTGTTTTGAAAGAGAGTCTCTAGGTTACTGAGAGTCTCGCTAAGTTGCTGAGGCTGGTCTTGACCCTGAGATCCTCTTGTCTCAGCCTCCCAAGTACTGAGATAACGGGTGTCACCACCAGACCCAGATTAAAGGAGTGGTCTTCTAATACAGGCCTGGGGCTGAAAGTGTGTAGACGGGGACAGAGGCCCTGCTGGGAGGAGGAGACCTAGGTGTTATATGTACAGGGGAGAAGGGAACAGGTCAGGAAAGTGGGCAGAATTCTCAGGTTCTACTTGAAGCCATAATGGGATGGACCAGCCACAAGCAGCAAGACCAGCCACAAACTCCTCAGCCATGTGGATGTGGGAGAAACAGTGCTTTAGGTTAACAGACTCCCAGGGCTGCATGGCTGAGAGCAGGCAGGGCCAAACTACAGACATTTGGGGCTGTGTGCCTCCTGAGTCTCCCTTCTCCTTCTCGCTCTGGCCGGCCCCTCCTGGGACCGCGGTGCTACGGTGCAGGTGGATTGCCCAGGTGGAGACCTCAAGCTTACCTTGTGCTGCTGGAGCCTGGGAGGGGGTAGGAAGGGTGAGAGGCACCCAGGCCACCTCCGTGCTCCGCCAGGGCTCTGCCCTAGCTTGGAGAGGATGCAGGGAGCCCATTTGGGGTCACGTCCCCTCCTCTAGCCAAATCTTAACTTTCTTTCCAGCCTCCCACCCCATCAGGAAGTTGCATCTTCCTCCCTGTCCTGTGCTCCCTTGCCTAAGCTTGGGTTGTAGGCTTGGCCTGCTAGGGCTGCTGAGCCCCAGAACCAGGGAAGAGGAAACTAACCCAAAGGAAACTGCAAGCCCCGTGAGTAAGGATGTCAAAATGTGGACCTCAGAGGCACAAAGCTGGAACTTAGTCATCCCCAGCGCTCAGGCCGGGACTTACTCACTGCCCCCGGCAGCCACGGTGCACATCGAGACTCTTCTACCTGGATTTGTGTATACTTTGAGAGACCATTTTTGTACATTTTATGCAGATAAACATGGAGATGTTCAGATAGTGAGGGGAGGTTTGTTATTGTATTGTTCACTCGTGACCCCCGGTGTCCCAATTCTGACAAATCTGACCTGTGCAGATCTCAAGGGCCAGGAGAGATGGGTGAGGTGGAGGGTGAGGAGTAAGGGAGACCCCGTGATCTTGATGTCCAAATGGCAAAGGAAGATGGGAAGCAGGGAGAAGGCCACACTCCCTGAGCAGCTGCCCTGACCCAGGGCGGGAGCCATCTGTTTGCACGCGATGTTTAATTCTCAAGGCAGGAATTGTTGCCTCATTTATAAGTAAGAATTGTAGCCAGGCGTGGTGGCGCACGCTTGTAACCCCAGCATTCGGGAGGCTGAGACCAGAGGATCCGGGTTCTCGGCCAGCCTCAGCTACCTAGTGAGGCACTCCGCAACTTAGTGAGACTCAGTTTCAAAATAAAGAATAAAAAATAGGGCTGGGGGTGTAGCTCGGAGGTAGAATGCCCTGAGTTCAATCCCCAGTACCGCAATAATAATAATAATAATAATAATAATAATAATAGAATAAAAAATAGGGCTTGGGGGTATAGCTCAGAGGTAGAATGCCCCTGAGTTCAATCCCCAGTACCGCAAAAAAAAAATAAAATAAAAAGAATTGTGAGCTCAGCCAGGTGCAGTGGCAAACATCTGTAATCCCAGGAAATTGGGAGGCTGAAACTGGAGGATCACAGGTTCAAGGACAACCTCAGCAACTTAGTGAGGCCCTCAGCAACTTGACAAGACTCAGTTTAAAAATAAAAAATTAGGAGCCGGGCATGGTGGCGCACGCTTGTAATCCCAGCATTCGGGAGGCTGAAACTGGAGGATCTGGGTTAGCGGCCAGCCTCAGCTATCTAGTGAGGCCCTCTGCAACTTAGTGAGACCCTGTTTCAAAGTAAAGAATAAAAAATAGGGCTGGGGGTATAGCTCGGAGGTAGAATGCCCCTGAGTTCAATCCTCAGCTACCTAGTGAGGCACTCCGCAACTTAGTGAGACTCGGTTTCAAAATAAAGAATAAAAAAATAGGGCTGGGGGTGTAGCTCGGAGGTAGAATGCCCTGAGTTCAATCCCCAGTACCACAAAAATAAATAAATAAATAAAAATAAAAAATTAGGGCTGGGGGTGTAGCCCAAAGGTAGAACATTCGTATGTTCATCCCCAGCACTACCAAAAAATATATATACACACACACATATGTGTGTGTGTATGTATTCTTAAAGCTGAAGTATCACAGAGCTGGTAAACTGGAAGAACCAGGATTTTTACCCAGGTACAAAAGTGGTTTAGTGCCAGGTGTGGTGGTGTACACTTGTAATCCCAGTACTTGGGAGGCTGAGACAAGAGGCCAGCCTCAGCAACTTGATGAGGCCCTCTGTAACTTAGTGAGACCCTGTGTCCAAATAAAAGAATAAAATAGGGCTGGGGATGTAGGTCAGAGGTAGAATGCCCCTGGCTTCCATCCCCAGTACCAATAAATGAATGAAAAATAAATAAATTAATTAATTAATGTCGCTGGCTGACAGCCAGTCAAGTGTCTCAAGGACACATTCAGTGTCGGAATGACAGTGATTTGTCTTGGCAAACATTTACTAGAGCCGGTCAGAGACCTCACTAAGTTCCAAGCATCTAGCTGGAGGCCCTCCATCCATAGCTGGTCAACAGAGCTTTCATGGTAGTGGGGACGAGGCGTGGGCACTGAGGTGCTGGCCCTTCTTTGAGAGTGGCCGGCCGAGTGTTGGGGCCCTGGAAAGCCCCCGCCCTCACAGCACTCGGTGCTCCGCTCCTGCATGCTGGCGCTACTTTTGTTGGTCATGGAGCCTGCACAGGATCTTTAAGCAGTGGGGGACTGACCTGGACTCTCCGCAGAATTGCCCAGATGTGGCCCTGCGCTCTGCCCTGCGAACTCAAGATCCAAGCCAGATGGTGGCCGCGGACGTGGGCCCGGGCCCAGACAGCCGATCAGCAGAATGCCCGTGAGTGAGTGAGTGAGTGACTGGCGCTGGAGCAGGAAGCTGCACCCTCTGCGGGGGAAGAGAAGGACCCCCAGCGGCTTGAACAAGCCCCCATCCCTTTTAGTGCTGTGTGTTTTCATGCTCCTCAGCCCTTAAGAATTTTCTCATCCTGGAACATGGATGATTATTATTATTATTTATTTATTTATTACCCTGGGGACTGAACCCCAGGGCATTCTACTCAGTGCCCCCCCCCCCGCAATACTGGGGATTGAACCCAGGGGCGTTCTACCTCCAAGCTACACCCCCAGCCCTATTTTTATTCTTTATTTTGAAACAGGATCTCACTAAGTTGCAGAGGGCCTCACTAAGTAGCTGAGGCTGGCCAAGAACTAGCGATCTTCCTGTCTCAGCCTCCCAAGTACTAGGATTACAAGAGTGCACCACCACACCCCAGCCCCCCCCCTCTATTTTTTGCGGTACTGGGGATTGAACCTAAGGGCATTCTACCTCTGAGCTACACCCCCAGCCCTATTTTTTTATTCTTTATTCTGAAAGAGTCTCACTAGGTTGCCAGGACCTCACTAATAGCTGAGGCTGGCTTTGAACCTGCAATCCTCCTGTCTCAGCCTCCCAAGTACTGGGATTACAAGCGTGTGCCACCATGCCCAGCCCCAGCCCCCTTGTAAAAAAAAAATTTTTTTTGAGACAGGGTCTTGCTAAGTTGCTGAGGCTGATCTCAAACCTGTGATCTACCTGTCTCAGCCTCCCAAGTACTGGGATTACAGGCATGCGCCCACCATACCAGGCTCAGAATTTTTTTTTCCCTGCTAAATGAAGCTGTTAGGGTTGCAACTGTGTTTGCTCTCGTTTCCCTGGCATCGGGCACAGGGGTCAGTGGAGTCTCCGTGGTCAGGGCACCGCCTGTCCTGGGCCCATAGTGGACCCTGTGCTGGCAAGCAGTGGACTCGAGCCGCACTGCACTCTGGTGATGTCACGGAGTTGGCTTCTGCCCTGCCAGTGGGGGAATGCCAAAACCTACTCGGCATGGTGGGGAAGGGAGGACCCAGCCCTTGTTCCAGAAGCATCCTGAGTTTGGGCTATGCAGACACAGAACGAAAGCAGCTTAGCTGAAGATGGCAAACCCTCAAACTCTTGCAGATAATAGGACTGGGAGAGAGGAGGTGAAGAGGGGTGTCTTGGAGGCCGCCCCAGCACAGGCAGTCACGTGCAGGGCCCTGGGGCCCCAGGACGCGCCACGCCAAGAGGACATGTCCCAAGGGGCATCAAAGCAAGTTTCCAGAAAGCAGCTCAAGCTGCCCACGCCACCATGGTGTGGCTGCCAACCATGTTTCAGGGCCAGATGTGGCCAGTGGAGCCTTGCCAGGGTGCTGTAGGGGGCTGCACTGGGTGCTGCCTTTGGTGCGCTCCAACCACTGGACTGATAATTGCTGAAAATCCCAGCTGGAAGAGATGGGAAGAGCTCAGGGAACGTTTCTGAACCAGCACCTCACTGCAGAGATGGGGAACATTTCCCAAGGAGGGAGCCATTTAAAAAAAAAGTACCACCGTGGAAAACCCAGGAAACAATAAAATTTATATTACAGCTTCATAGTGTTTTTATTTGGTTACTGAGGGTGGGAGAACGTTAGGTTTTTGCATGTAGGGTCTCCAAATATCTCAGTCCTGCTCTTAGCCCAGAGATCCCAAGCAACTTTTCTAAGGTGGCTCAGGAAATTAAGAGGTAGATCTGGGGCTGCACTCCAACTTCCTGACCCCCGATTCAGCGCTCTGCTCTGAGGTGACCTGTTGCATAATACTGAAAAACTGGACTGTCTTCCCTTTTATGAAATTTCCATTTGGTCCTCTGCTACCGGCCAGTTGGTGGGAATGAGGTCGGTCTTCTGGGACATCCAGTGGACAGATTTCCCCCCAGGTTTCTGGATGCTGCCCCAACCAGCAGAAAGTGCTACCCTCCCTCTGAGCCAGGGACAATGACACAAGGGGTCACACAAATGCTAAAGTAAGACTCACAGAACTGGGGCCCTCCCTCCCCCTGCCCTAGTCTTCGCCCCGCGGGGCGGGCGGCGGAGCCCCAGGTTCCGCCCCTTCTCCACCAGGCCGGGGGAGGGGTCCTCCTCGGAGAGTAGCGGATACTTGGCGGCTGGAAATCTTGGCAGAAAGGCAGGATGGAGGGCGTGCTGGCGCGCGGGGCTGGCCACCTGGGTCAGCAGCGCCCCCGCCCTCCGCTGGCCGGGCCTCGAAGTCCAGGTCCCGCCACGCGGTGAAGTTTGCGGAAAGTTTTGCAGTTGCTTCCCCACCCGCGCCAGCCGGGGAGCTGTGACGCAGCGTCTGGGGCTCCAGGCCGGGACAGAAAAAAAGAGGGAAGTCGAGGCGGGGACAGAAGAAGAAACGGACGGGGAGAGAAAGAGCGCACGCTGGGGTCTTCCCTCCCCTCCTCCCTCCCGACGCCCTCTCGGGGGCCGCGTCCCCAGACCGCGCCTCCTCCCGGTCCCCTCCCACGCTGCCCGCTTCCCTTCCCCTCTGCCCCTCAAACCCTCCTCCGGGTTTGCGCTCCTCCCTCCGCCCTCCCTCCGCCCGGCCAGCCGCTTCCCTCCTCCCCGGGAGGCATCACTTCGTCCCGACCGGAGGAGGACGCGAGCCCCTCGCGGGCGGCCACCCAGCCCAGCGCCAGGGCTGCCCTCGGGGATGGGGCGCGCCCGGCCGGCCCCCGCGCCCCGGCCCGCTCACCTGCTGCGCTGCGTCCTGCTGCTCGGGGGCCTGCGCCTCGGCCGCCCCGCGCCCGCCGCCGGCCTCCCGGGTAAGGCGCTGGACTTGGCCAACTGCGGGGGCGGCGGGGGTCGGGCCTCGCGGCTCGCTAGACTTTTCCCTCCTTTCCCCCTCCCCTCGTCCCCCGGCGGCGTGTGTGCGTGTGCGTGCGTGTGTGACCGGGTTTTTAAAGATCGTCTCCGCGTTGCGGGCGCAGAGCGGGGGAGGAGAGGGGAGGAGGAGCGCGCCTGGAGGTGGGGGAGGACCTGAGTGGAAACAGATGTGGCGGGCGGCGGGGGAGGGGAGCGGGGGCCCCGGCCGCAGCCGAGGAAGCGGGCGGGCTCGAGGGGACCCCCGCCCGGGCCCCCGGACCACCCTGCGCTCGCGGGGACCCCCAGGGCGCGCCCGGGCGGCGGAGGCTCGGCCCGCGGTCGCTGTGTCCCGGACTGGCGCGCGGTTAGCGCTTCGCACTCTGCGTACGTAGGGTTCGCTTGCCCTTCCTACATCCCCGGGTGTTTATATTTTCTTTTCCACACTTGGTCTTCAAGGGCAGCTTGTGGCACGCGGCACCCGCATCTCTCGAATCAAGCTCTGCGGGCAGTTGGATGCCATCAGGACGCGAGGACAGACTGGGCTCCAGCCCGTGCGCACGCGGGGAGGCGAGGGGGGTGATGTGTGGGCAGCCCAGCTGGCGCCCCTCCAGTGTGGACATCTTGAGCGGTAAAAGAGCTGCTAAAGATGCAAAAACTCGACCGACAGAAAGCCAGCGAGCCAGGCAAACCCCAAATCGTACCCTTCTCTTCCTGCCGGGTTTTCCTAGGGGCGACAGCGAGGTGTGGGGACAGACAGATCCCTCTCCAAGAATCTCCGCGTTACAGGCTAAGATCGGCTTCTCTTCTCGGAGGCGGCGCGGGAGTAAAAGCGGCTGGGCGCAGGGCTCCGCCGATCCTGCTCTGGGCTGGCTGAAAGGGACTGTCAGGGCAGTGAATGTAGTTTTGTACAAGGATCAGACAACCCCTGGGGAGCCTGAGGCCTCTGGCCTGGCGTGGTGGTGGCATCCAAGACTGCCTCTGCCCAGGGGGAGGTGACCCACATTCACACCAGGAAGAGCCCCTCGCATTCCAGACCCACCTGGAATTGCAGGCTGGACAAACAAAGCAGGCTGCAGCTCCCTGCCCACCGCAGGCAGCAGCCAGACTCGGGAGGGAGGAGAGGAGAATGGCCCGCCATTCCTGGAGCCCCTGCCCACCTCTCGCAGCCAGGCCTGGGAGTCACCGCCAGAGTGCTGACTTGGCTTTTTCACGCAGGGAGCTTTTGACCAGAGGGAGCTGGGGGCGTCGGGGGAGGAGCCCAGTCGGGGAGGACAGGGGGCCTGGAGTGTCCTGAGGAAGCCCAGGTCTGGGGTGTGTGGGGGTGGTGGAGGAGGACTGTCCCCTCTGCCCCCGCCCTGCCAACTTCCATTGGCCCTTCCTTTGGGAAGCCAGCGCAGAGCCTCTAGGCTGAATTCCTTGGTCTGGATGAATGAGGTGGGCGCTGGGAGGAGCTCCCCAGCCCTGGGAGCCCACAGGCCCAGGAAATGCTTGTGGGAGGTAGGAGTCCCTTGGCGGGCCAGTGCTGGGGTGAAGGGTCCCCTGGAGAGGGGCGGCGTGGGCGGCTTCCTGGCCACCAACCAGGGAGTCCAGAGGGCTTGGAGGCTGGGCACTGCAGCGCCCCTTGGGGACAGGCGGCGGCAGGAATGCAGGGCCCTCCTGGGGCGCCGAGGCCCTTGTGCTGGTCCCACGACGGGGCCCCACTGGAAGGCGGCTTTTACTTAATTGATGCATTACTGCATTTTTTTGGAGCGGTCACTGTTTGCTCAGCACTCAGCCAAGTACTTGGGGAGGAAGGAAGGTAGAGAAGAGTGCAAGACGCATCCCCAGGGAAAATAAAATCTTGGGGGATAATGAGCGACAAAGCATTTAACAGGGTGGGGAGGAGGAATTCCGTTGCCCCGATAAACGCTTTGTGTGTAACTGCTCCCTTCATTCTGGTAGTCACCCAAGGAAGTAGGTATTGGTGGATCCATTTTGCAGAGGAGGTGATGGAGGCGAAGAGGGGTCTGGTGATTTACTTGAGTCACACATCCGGGAAATGAAAGGCTGGGGCTGGTGCTGGGGATGCTTAACAGCCAGAGGCTGGAGGCCGGCCGGATGGAGGCTGCCTGCAGTCCCAGGAAGGAGGCTTTCTGGGGAGAGGCTGGGTGGGCCAGGTTTGCTAAGCAGGGAGAGGAGCAGAGGGAGGCCAGAGAGTGGGC
>PVLC010045967.1:0-11601 GCA_004027655.1 Graphiurus murinus | reverse complement strand
GGGGGGGGGGGGGGGGGCCTCTGCAGGAGCATGCCCCCCCACCTGCCAGCTCAGCTCATATGCCGTCCTCTGGGACTCTCCCACCCCTGCACCCTGCCCTGGCCCTAGGCCTCCCCTGGGCTCCTGGGCCCAGGCTCACTCTGTCCTGGCCCAGAGCACCCTGGCCCCCAACTGTGCACGTGTGCAGATCCCCCGCTGGGCCAGACGAAGGGTCTCCGTATCCCCACGGCCCACGCAGGGCCCGCCTAAGTACGCTTGTCAGCTGTTTTTGGTCACAACTACCAACAAGTTGAGGAAAACAGAAACTGGTACCAGGAGTGGGGTCGCTTGTGTGTCTAAACCTGACCGTGTGAGGTTTGCGGAATGACGCCTGTCTGGACACTGAGTAGGGGCTTTGTGGTGTGTTCCTGGTGAGTCCTTCCCTCTCTAGGCCGTGGGCCCCATCTTCACAGTAGCAAACTGGACAGAGGCTTCCAGAGGCCCCAGCTCTGGGGCCATGTGTCCCATCCCAGGAGGGACCCTGCCCTGCCCTGCCCTGCCCTGCCCTCCCTGCTGGGCTCTGTTGGGCCACAGACCCTGCTTCCAGGGGCAGGAGGGGCCTTGAGAGGCCTGCAGGCCAAAGGTCCAAAGAGGACATAAAAATGTCTGATCCACTGAAACTTTACCCCCACCAAAGACCCCGCCTGGCTCCCCCAGACCATCTGCAATCTCCCCAGTCCAGCTGTCTGAGCCCCCAGAACAGATTCTGTCATCTCTGCAAATCCTGCTTACCAGCTTCTCTTCTTCCTGCCCTGGACCAGGCCTTTGGAGTTGAGGTCTAACCCCCACCCTTCCCTTCTACAGATTGTAGATCTGGGGTCACCTTGGCCTTGCTCTGCACCTGATCTAAACCTTACTGGCCTCCTTCTTCATGCAGTATCGGCCATTCCTCAATGCCATAGCATCTGTAATCAAGGCCACCTGTCCTAAGAGAATGAAACCCAGAGCTCGGGAGGGGAGGGGGGGGTCACAGGCCTCAGCTTCCGTTAGAGTTTGGATTTTATGTATTGGCAAAGCATCCAGGTTTGGAGGTGAACGTGGCTGGGGGAAAGTGGGTCCCTGGGGGCCTAGTGAGACTGTATCGTCCCTGGCTGCCATGAGCTGAGGGTGGCTTTTCCTCCTTCATCATGCCCTAAAGCTCTGCTGCTGAGGTCTCTGTCTTGGAACCAGCCAGCCGTGGACTGAAACCTCTGAATTCATAAGCCTTAAATCTGTCTTACTCTGAGCTGTGCTTGGCAGGTATTGTGATCACAGTGACAAAAAAGCTCAAACAGAAATTGGTACCAGAAGTGGGGTCTCTGCTGTGTCTAAACCTGTGTGATTAGGAAAACTAGATCTGGTTTGTGGAAGGAGTTTGGAAAGGTTTGGAGATGCAGACTGGAAAAGCCTTAGAGTGTCGTAAGCAGAACTTAATGGGTGGTTCTGGTGAAAGCTCAGAAGGCCAGAACGCAGATCGGAATGAGGATAGTGAAGACTGTACTAATGAGGTTTGGGGGGCAAGAAGAACTCCATAGGGAAATGGAGTAAGGCCCACGTGTGTTATATTCTGGCAAAGAACTTATCTACATTCTGCCCTTGTCTTGAGACTTTCGGTGAGGCTATATTTAAAGGTAATGAACTACTTAACCTGACAGATGACATTTCAAAACATCAGAGCATTCAGTTGGAAGCATGGTTATTGTTGTCAACTTTTCGTTAGGTTTACTGTGAAAATCAGGAGCAGAAAGTAGAGCAGAAAGATTTTTTTAATTTTCAGTTTGGCCAGAAAAGTGTCTGCAAAATTGGGGCCATACTGGGGGTTGAACTCAGGGGCATTCTACCTCCAAACTACACCCCCAGCCCTATTTTTTATTCTTTATTTTGAAACAGGATCTCACTAAGTTGCAGAGGGCCTCACTAAGTAGCTGAGGTTGGCCGCAAACCCAGATCCTCCTGTCTCAGCCTCCCAAATGCTGGGATTACAAGCGTGCGCCACCAAATAAAGAATAAAAAATAGAACTGGGGGTGTAGCCTGGAGGGTAGAATGCCTCTAGGTTCAATCCCCAGTACTGAAAAAATAAATAAATAAATAAAATAAAGAATAGAAATAGGGCTGGGGAGGGGGGTGTAAATCAGAGGTAGCATGCTCCTGGGTTCAATTCCCAGTGCCACCAAAAAAAAAAAAAAAAATTGGGGGCCAAGAAAAATGCAGTTGTTGAAGAGAATTTAAGTACTTTGCACAAACACAATAGAAAAGATGCAGTGAGGGCATGTCAGAAATTAGAAAGACCAGGCAGGCAGACATAGTGGCACATGCCTGTAAACCTAATACTTGGGAAGCTGATACAGGAGGATTACACATTTGAGGACAGGCTCAGCAAGTAGTGAGATTCTCACCAACCTAGCAAAACTCTGTTTCAAAATAAAACTAAAAAATAGGGCTGAGGGTGTAGCTTGGGTTCAATGTCCCGGGTTCAATCCCCACTACCACAAAAAAAGAGGAAAGAAAGAAAGAAATTAGCTAGACTCCATTGATTGCAGTCTGAAGGGCACAGCAATGGAAGGTTGCTTGAAAAAGTTTACTTTGAGAAGCAGCCATGGGCTGCCCTGCTTGTATGCTCTGGTTTTGGGGAGGGGGGCAGCTACTGCTCCAGCTAATGGCAAACCTTGACGTCATCCACATGCTGCCGATTCTGCAGGAATGCAGTATGCTAGAGCTATGGGGTTATGGAGGCTTCTGCCCAGATTTCAAAGGAAGGCCTGGACACCATGTACAGGGTCAGAATCCTTGTAAGCAGGTCCTGAGGGGGCGATTTGTGAAGCTGTGAGAGTTAAACTGAAGCTTCAGTGGAGACCCCAGGAATGAAGAGATGCCAGGAATGTAGAATGTCTGCTGAGGAAGGCTGCAAGCTGTGGGCAGCCGGGCTAAGTGAGCAGCCGCCCAAGCTGCTACAGCCATCGGGGAGGAGCCGCCAAAGCCCTGTGCAGATCACATCTCACCACCATGTGCCCTGACGCCAGACATGGAGCAAGGGGATTTAATGTTTGACCTTCTGGGTTTCAGTCTTGCTTTGGTCCTATCCCTTCTTCCTATGCCCCTATTTATCCCTTTTAGAATATAAATGTTTACCCTGCACCACTGTATGTCGGAAGAATGCAAATTGTATTTTTATACACTAACGAGTGAGATTACTGCAGAAACAGAGGGGCCAGGAAGGGGATCCAGCAGGACAGTGCAAGCAGCCTGCTTTGGGGAGCAGAGTGGTGAGGGAGGGGTGAGGGGGACCTCCAGGAGGAGGTGGCACGTGGGCCACGCCTGGATAATCAGAAAGGGGCAGCTACAGAATACTATGGACAGATCTATGTGGGACAGAGGGGTCTCAATGCGCTTGACCCCAGAGCTGAGAGCTTACCCCACCACATGCTCATCTTCTATTCCACTACACCACCCCCAATCACACAGACCCAGAGAGCAGAAACTCAGCCACCCCTGGGCAGGTTCCCCACCCCCCAGAGTCCTTGGTCCCCCGTGGCACTCAGAAGAGGCATTCGCAATCAGCTCCCAGCCTGGCACTTCCCAAGGGCAGGAACCATGTCCTAACTGGACAAAAAGCAGCCACTTGGATGTGTTTGTCAAGGGAGAGATTAAAGAAATATTTTTTTCTGTTTCAGGCTCCCCAGGGCCAGGAACATAGTAGGTGTGCATGGATGTACATGAAAAATAGGAGCACACTTACGTCTGAACACATGTCTATCTGTGTGTGACCTCTTAGAGAAGGAGGGATTCCATAGATGTCTGATTTTTCAGATAATTAAACCCAGCTCCTCCGAGAGGGCGGAGCCAACCTTGCCCTGGTGATGGCCTCGGAGGCGGCTGTCTTCTTTTGCTCCTGACTCCCCTTGCCCCACCCGCTCGCTGTGTCGGCTGCCTCTGCTCGGGGGTCCCACTTGGCGGCACTCACATGGTGAAGTTCTCCTCCAGGAAGCAGCGGTTCCGCAGCAGCCCCGCCCACAGCTGCACGCCTATGATGCCGAAGATGAAGAAGACGAAGAAGCAGAGCAGCAGGACGTTCCCCAGCATGGGCAGCGTGTCCAGGAGCAGGTTCACCAGGATCCGCATACCTGGCAGGGAGGGAGGGACTGTCAGGCCGGGAGCAGAGGCCCCAGGGGAGAGGGATGGGGCTGCCCACAGCCCACGGTGGCCACCTCTGCCTCAGGCATGGAAATGGCTCGGGGCCCCTCCACACTTACACTAGACTGTGGATGAACAAGGAGACTCTGGCGGAGACCCCGCGTGCCCTAACCCTGGGGTCTTGCACACATGTGAACCCCTTTAATCTCCATAACAACGCTGAGGTTGTCTGTTTTATACAGGAGGCGACAGGAACTGAAGTTACATGCCCAGGGCCACTCAGCAAAGAAACAGCAGGGTCTGGATGTAAACCAGGTTGACGGGACACCAAACCTAGCCCTCTTGGCACAACCCATGCTATTCTCTGTACCTGGAACACCCTGGCAAACCCCTATTCTACCACTATAGCCCCATGAGAGCTTATTTTCGTGAAGCTTACCAGAACCTGTCTCCAACCCAGGTAGAGTCCATCCCTCTCGCTTCTGTTCTGGGTAATCTCAGCCTAGGCTGCCATGCAGTTGTGCATGTTGTATACTGTACAACCTAGCAGGTTCCACTTGCATCAAAATCTAGCCTTCTGGCCGGAGTGTGTATGGCTGTCTGTTTACCCTCCTGTCTCACCTACTGGGTGATGAGCTCCCGAGGGCAGGGCCTGTGTCTGAGTCACCTCAGTTTTCCTGGAACCCAACAGATCCTGGTGCAGAAGACAGGCTCGGCTATCGTTTGTTGAATGGCTGACTGCTTATGAACAAATGGCGTGGTGAGTCATGGGAAGAGAGTGGGCGGCTTGAAAGGGGAGGGTGGGAGGCTGGTGGCAAGGAGAGCAGTGGTCCTGTCCAAGGTTTTATTTATTCCAGGGGCGAGGCCGAGGTGGTTATTAACGAGGATAATTATTCAGGATTTGCATCACGAACTCTGTGGAGTGATTTCCAATCAATAATTAATGCCCACCCCCATCTTCCCTCCCCACAAAACTAGGTCAGCCTCCTCTCAGGAGAGGCAGTGGGGCTCCCTGGCAGGCTGCTTCATCTGGCTGAGAGCACCAGGGACGGGGCTCAGGGCCCCACCTCCCTGCGCCCCGAAAACCAGGGGGTGAGAGGTGTGCAGAGGAGAGACGCAAGGAAACAGGGCATCCGCATGGGAAGCACCAGACAGATCCAGCCGACTTACATAGGCCAGGTGCCTTTCTAGTGCCTCATTCATTCATTCATTCATTCATGCATGCATTCATCAAGCACTCAGTAAACGCCTGCTGTATGCCAGACACGCTGTTGAGCACGTGAGGAATCCAGAGATGAACCAGACCCGCTGTGCACCTGCCTCGGAGCTCAGGGCCTAGCAGCAGGGGACAGGGGACCGGCGTTGAGCAGAAGGGAAGGCCCGAGGGCACATCCGTGGACAGGCTGACTTGGAGCGGCGCCTGCAGGATGTGGGAGCTCGCCTGACCAGGAGCTGGCCTGGCCAGCGGGGGGGCGTGGCCTGGGGGTCCCTGCAGAGGGGGTGTGAGGAGGGTGGGACTGCGCAGTGACTGGTCAGAGAGGCTGCTGTCAGCAACTGATTTCTACCTTTTCTTTTTCTTTATTTTTCTTGTGTGTGTGTGTGTGTGTGTGTGTGTGTGTGTGTGAGCTGGCGGGAGGTGGGGGGGGGGGTTACTGGGGATTGAACCCAAGGCCATTCTACTCTGAGCTACACCTTTTGTGGTTGCTGTTTTGAAACAGGGTATCCTAGTCTTACTAGATTGCTGAGGCTGTCCTCAAACCTGTGATCCTCCTGTCTCAGCCTCCCAAGTACTGGGATCACAATCATATGTATTCCTGTATGTGTCTAAGCAGCTTTAACCAGGAAGGGGCAATCCTGGAGGCCAGATGGAGGCAGCAGCCGGGAAGGAGGGTGGCGGCAGCTGAAGAGGCCAGACCCACAGCACCTGGAGGAGGCCGCTGGGCACACCCCCAGCCTGGCTGCCATCACTGCTCAATTAATTACATTTCCCTTGTTCTCCAGGATATTGAGATTCTGAAAGGCTCCTGAGTGCCAGCCCCGCCGGCTTTCCTGAACAGCGGCCTCTTCCCTCGGCCCCTCCCGCCGCCTCTGCCCAGCTGGGCCCGAGCTTTCTTCCAGGCTCTCCCTGGGGCCCAGGGAGTCCCAGGGCCACCGAGCCCAGGCATAATTAGCTAATTAGAGACTTCGAATGAGTTCATTGCTTCTGTGCCAGGGAAAGGGGGCCGCGGGATTAGGGAGGGAGGGAGCAGCCCGAGAGACCCGGCTAATCCTTCTTTTATGTCCTCGGTCAAGTAATTAGCCAAGAAAGGTGGATGGTTACACTCTGCCCCCAGCTCCCCCGGCGCTGGGCACGCGAGGCGGAGGAGACGGGGCGAGGAGAGAGGAACGGAGACAGCGAGAAAGAAAGAGCAACCCAGGAACCGAGGAACCGAGGAACCGAGAAATGGAGACAAAGAACGGAGAGAGACAGAGGGAGGCACAGGGAAAACAAAGTAAGAAGAGGAGAGCCGGGGCCTGGAGGGGGGGGGGGAGAGCCAGGAGGCGCAGGGGAGAGGCGGAGACGGGCGGGCGCCACACACTGTCCTCAGGTCACTCCTCCTCTGACCACCCAGCCATCCCTCCTCCCTCCTTTCTTTCATTTTTTTTTCTATTTATATGTGTGGGGGGGGGGAGCTACACCCTCAACTTTGTGTGTGTGTGTGTGTGTGTGTGTGTGTGTGTGTGTTTTACTAGAGATTGAACCCAGGGACATTCTACCTCTGAGCTACACTCCCAGCCCTGTTTTTTAATTTTTATTTTGAAACAGGTTTTCACCACGTTGTGGAGGGCCTCGCTAAGTTGCTGAGGCTGGCTGCAAACCTGTGATCCTCCTGTCTCAGCCTCCCAAGTACCAGAATTACAGGCATGTGCCACCATGCCCAGTTTCTTGTTTTTGTTGGTTTTTTTTTTTTTCTTTTTTTTTAAACAGAAACAGGGTCTCACTAAATTGCTGAGGGTCTTGGTAAGTTCTAGGCTGGCCTCAAACCTGCAATCCTCCTATCTCATCTTCCCAGGTACTGGGATTACAGGCGTGCACCAGAGTACCTGGCTCTAATCATCCTTGCTAACCTCCCTCCACCCTCCCCAGCCAAACCTCCTCCTCCTCCAGGCAGCCTTCCCTGGTTACCCTGTCATTGCTGGTCCCCAACCCCTCCTGCAGGAAAACCCGGGCAGTAGCCAGGTAGGGGCAGCTGGGCAATGGGGGGGGCACTTCCTGCCGGGCGTCTCACCTCAGGTGCGGGGTATGCTCCCCATCCAGGAGCTGTCAGCCCAGGTTAGCTGGGGCGCAGCGTGTGGCCAGGAGGAGGAGACGCGGGGGAAGAGGCTGCAGGGCTGGGGCCTGGCCCCCCGGCCTCCACACTCTCCGGTCTGGCCCGGTCAGCGGGCGGCACTGAGTGGCCAGGAGAAGCCGTCTGCTGCACCTGCCGTTGCCGATGCCGGCTAATGAGGGGCACAGCAGGTGCCGGGGCGGCCGGGCCAGGCAGCAGACGGCCGGGCTGCGAGGTTAGTGCTGCTGGCCCTCGGGGCCGGGGAGGGCCTGTGCAGGTGGACAGCCTCCGCACACACCCTCTCCTGCCCCTTCCCGGGAGGCCTTGGGGCCTCCAGGGCCACCGATGCTCACGCCCTGGAGTCAGCAGGGCCCCATCTCACCAAGGTCCCCCCTCTGTGACCCAGACAGCCCTTCTTGTCCTTCCAATGTCCTTCCCCTCCTCTGAGCATTGTGGGTGCCCCCAGCTGCCCCCCACCACCTGCGGTTCCTGGCGCAGGTATCTCTACAGGGAGAGGCTGTGGTGGGATCTCCCGACCCCACACCTGGCCCAGGGCGCTGCCTGGTGACCCCTGTGGCTGCTGCTTTAGATGAATCAATCCACCGACCGCCCAAGACAGTGGCCGACCGCCCAGCCCAGCCCCGGGACTGGTGCCCGTCCAGAACCGTGGACCAGGACTTGGGACTTGGCTCTGGGCCGGCTGCCTCCGCCTGTCCACCCCCGCACCTCTTCCGCAGTCCCGACGGCCTCTCCTGCCCTGCTCCCAAGTCAGGTTCTCAACAGACATCTGGCCAGATAGTCTACCCTCCCCTCTGCACCCCGTGTCTTCCGGGAAGTCGAGGCCTTCACTTCATCTCCCCCCTCCCTCCCTCCATCCCTCCCCCCCCCTTCCCTGCTGACACTCCAGGCCCTTCTCCCGCAGGAGAAGAGGGAGCCTTTGTTAGTGCCAAGTGTGGCCAGGGGCAGGGCTCGGCCCCCGAAACCTTCCTTCTGCTGCCCCCCAAGTCCCAAGGAAAGCCATGAGACCCCCACACCAGCTCTACCCCAAGCTTCTTTCTCCCAAACTCTTCCCAAAATAAAGGTCCCCAAGAAGGAATCCTGGGCCCTCCGCGTCCCTCCTCAGCACAGCTGCCTGGCCGCGTGC
The DNA here is from genome assembly GCA_004027655.1 of Graphiurus murinus. NCBI lineage: Eukaryota > Metazoa > Chordata > Mammalia > Rodentia > Gliridae > Graphiurus > Graphiurus murinus. The sequence goes on along the minus strand of PVLC010045967.1, from coordinate 2,999 downwards.
TGCAGGGGCCTGGGCCTGGGCAGAAGGGGCCTAATGCCACCACACCCGCTCCGGTTTTGCCCGGCCGAGGCCTGCACAGGGCCGGCACCACGGGACCCCGCGCCGGGCAGTGAAGGGCCCAGAGGCCCAGGGCAGGCCACGCAGGGGACAGCGGGGACTTTGGGTATCGCTGGGGCCACGGTGCTCTGACCCCGCTGAGGGGAGCAGTCTGTCCCCACACCCACAGACAGGGCGCGTGGCCAGGAATTTGTGGACAGCCACCTCCACCTCCCAGTCACGCGGTCCCCTGCCCAGCCACCCCGCTGCCGGGACACCTCCCTCCCCAGCCCTGGGATTAACTCACTCCCTAGGCGGAGGAATGCGTCCAAGGGCTCAGGGGCCTGCTGGGGTCCCACAAGAGGGGAGTGGAGGCTGGCACTGCACCCTGGGCCCACAGCCCAGAGGGCCACATTTGCCCCCACCCTGGGCCGGGGGCAACTGCCCAGAGGTGGGCTGTGGCTGAACTAGGGGCCAGGATCCCAGCAGCTGCCCCCAGCTCCCCAGAGGTTTCCCTCCCACCCCCTCCACAGCTGGATGCAGCTGTGGGCGGGCTCAGCCTCTGCTGGCCCAGGCCTGGGCTGTGACTGCCCTACTTAGTTCTTCGCAGGAGAGAAGAGAGCACCTTTGATATTGAAAGGGCATAGAGAAGTGCTGCGGCCACTCGAGGGCCTGGAAGTGCCGGTGCCAGGAGGCTTAGCCCATCACGCCCAGGCCCAGAGAGGGACAGTGATTGATGAAAGTCACACAGCAAGGAACTCGAAGTTCAGTGTTCCCTTCTTCCTCCCCAGCCTTCTCTACACCGTCTCTTTCCCTTTATCCTTTAGAGTCCGGGGCTGGGACTGACACTGCGGGGTGGGCTAGAGCAACGTATGTTACATGATTCTATGAAGAACTCCCTGACTTCCAGGTCTCCCGCTCACCCAGGACAAAGCTGGGAACCCCACATCTACTCCCTCCTCCTAGTCTGTGCAAGTGGAGAAACTGAGGCCCAGGTCAGACCGCAGGCTCGTGGCAGGGCTGAGACCAGAACTTGCACCTGGCTGATGGTGTTGGGCTTTGCAGCCTCCACTGGGTTGTTTAAGTAGCGGGCAGCCACCCCACTCCCCACAGCTTTGCAATTAATAACCTGTAATTTGACTTTGCAAGGACCGGCTCTCCAGCTTGCCACCTAGTGTCAAGGCCGAGAACTACAGGCTATGATGGAAAAGAACCAGCCCCGGGCCCACGCAGCCCCGCGGATGGAAGGCAGGACTGGGGGGTGTATCTGGGGGAAAAGAGGCAACCCACAAAATCTCTCTAGGAGGCATTTGTAGAATCCGCCCCCGGCTCACTCAGGCCCTGGTGGCTCTGGACAGAGGACGGGCACCGGGGACAGAGTGGTCTCTCCTGCAGGACCAGGGGGCTGGGCCAAGGATCTCAGATCACAAGCTCTAGCAGTCTGGCTCCCGGTGAGTAAATTACTCGCAAATCTGAATTTATCTGAAAGTCTATTTCCAGTGGAACGTCGGTGGTTTCCGAGCCTGGTCGTGTTTGGATACTGGAGGGTTAGCGCCCGGCGTCTCCCCAGCGCTGGGCTCCAGGAGGTGACCGTCTGCTGAGGGTGGGATCGGGGGTCGTCAGCAGGAGGGAGGCCCAGCTGTCTGGGTGTGCGTTCTCTGTAATTGGCCCCTCCAGGAGCGCAGGGATGCTGGGCTCAGGCCCGATCCCTGTCCTTCTCCAGAGAAGCACAGGCGAGTGCCTGCGCTGGGGACAGAGCGTGACCTCCGCTGCCCAGGAGTCGCTTAATGAGCTCAGCACACAGCGAGAGGGAGCAGGGGCAGGCGGGGAGGGAAGGAGAGGCGCAGGCCCCCACACACCCCATGTACACATGCGCACACACTCACACCCACACACGCACACGGGTGTTCTCCCGTGGACACACACAGATCCTCACCTAACACACAGCAAGAGTGAGACCTCCATCACAGGCCTGCCCGGTCCCTCCCTGCGCCTCCTCCCACTGAAGCATGCCGCCATGTTGCCAGGCGGGAAGTTCAGAAGGCAGGACCGCGCGCAGACACCCCTCACGCATGGCCCTGCCGCTGGCGTCCACACCTGGCCAGGTGGCCGGGGCTGCGGGCTCCGTGGCCAGCACGTCACCGTAGCCGAACACGGCAGCCCTGCCTCCCTCAGGACTGAAATGGGGCCCTACCCTACTGCTGAGGCCCCCCCACTGTCTACCCAGGCCCGGCCCGGGAGCACCTCAGGATTTCTTCTTTCATCCCGGTCCCTGCCCAGCCCCAGCCACACACTCATCCTATTAAGGGGAACAGTCCTCTGTCCCGCTGCTATGACTTAGATTTAAAATGTCCCAGCCAGGTATGGTGGTGCATGCTTGTAATGCCAGTACTTGGGAGGCTGAGACAGGAGGATCACAGGTTCGCGGCCAGCCTCAGCAACTTAGTGAGACCATGTACAATTTAGTGAGACCTCACTATGAAATAAAAAAATAAAATTGGGCTGGGGGTACAGCTCAGAGATAGAATGCCCCTAGGTCCCATTCTCAGTCCCACAAAAAAGTATAAATAAATACAATAAAATGTCCCCCAGAGCCGGGCATGGTGGTGCACACCTGTAATCCCAGTATTTAGGAAGGTCGAAGATTCAAGACCAGCCTCAGCAACTTAGCAAGACTCTCAGCAACCTAAGGAGATCCTGTTTCAAACCAAAAAATAAGAAGGGTTGAGGGTGCAGCTCAGAGGCAGAACGACCCTGGGTTCAATCCTCAGTAACTAACACACACACACACACACACACACACACACACACACACACACACACACACACAAAATGTCCCCAGAAAAGCTCGTGTGTTAGGCGATGCAGCCAGGTTCGGAGCTGGAGGAGGCAGGTCACTGGAGACATGACCTTGGGGAGCGTGCCTGACCCGGCCCCCTCCTGTCTCCCCCCCCCCCCCCCCC